>JAZHYW010009953.1:0-28915 GCA_037355805.1 Ixodes ricinus | reverse complement strand
TGTGGGATTTGCTAGCTACCAACAAACACAGGTACCGATAGAGTAACCAAAGGGTTTGTCTCAACAGCGGCGATGATCTCAAAGGAGACGTCAAACCTAGTAGCGCGTGCGGTCCCCACATCTCCGCGGCAATATAGACGACGTTTAGGGCTACATTACCGCGGGTCGGTTCGATTAATTACCTCCGTCGGTGCCAATGATCGTCTACCTTGTCTCACTCTCTCGAATATAGCGGAAGAGAAGACACACGTACCAGAGTAAGGACAGAGTCCAAGAGCATTTATTAGAACACTCTTCTAAATGAACTACAATGTCCCCATCCAAAATGCCCCCCGCGCCGGCAAGGTAAGAAAAGGTCCTTACCTGCCAGACGCGGGGTTCCGGAGAGCCAAGACCGGGGAAAGCGTCGGAGAAGTCGCCGACACACGTCCGATCTCTTTCGCGGTCACCCGGACGAGTCCCTTTCCCGAAAGCGGGAACAGTTGAGGCGAAACCTCCTCGCCTCTCAGCAGTGGTCCGCGTCCGAGCGGGGGAACGGACGTCGGTCCCCCCGGGAGAGAGTGAGAGGAGGGCCCCCAAAGACAGGCGGCCCTCTGCCTCACGAACAGGTCGAAGCTCCCGGCGAAGGTGGCCGAGTGTTCCGACCCGCGGCCGTTATCGCAGCCATCGGGGAAAGGAGACCATAGGAATCCCCACATCCCCCCTCCTTAAAACGGTAGGTGGGTCTCAATAAAGAATAAAGGAGGCCCACCTGCTCTCATAAAATAATATATCTCTCTGCGCACCCCCAACAAATACACGCGACACCCAGCGCGCGTCTTCACAGTGTTCGTCGATGACAGCTCACGCACCAGGCCGAAGAAAAGGAAAGTTCCAGTCCTTTGACAGTCGCCGTCAAAGCACCGCAGAGCATCACAGGCACCGCGCTGACGCCGCTGGACCCAGGTGTCGCGGTACGAGCTGGCTGCGGTGGAGGGCGGTGAGGCGGTCATGGAGGCGGCAGCATCAAAAAGACCAACGACCGCAGAACCACCAGCGGAGACCAGCTGGGAAGTCCCAGACACGCCGCCCGGAGGGCGCGGCGCCATCTCGGCCGCAGTGGGCTAGTGAGGGGGGTGGACGACCTCGGAGCAGACCTGCGAAGTCGTAATGCGCCAGCAGCCAACACGCCCAGAGCCGGCCGTAGACCTCCCGAAAGGGAAGAAAAGGGCGCCGCAACCCCCAAAACGAGGGGGCGCGCGCAACCGACGCTCGCCTGCCCGGGGGCCGCAAAGGCGGCAGAAACGGGCAGGAGCAAACGACAAACAAAAACCACAAAAAGGTGGCCAGTTTGTCAACGGTGACAGGAACATGCCAGAGTGACCCGCTTCGACACCGGAAGTAGGAGCCATAAAAAGGGGGTCCCCTCCGTTCGAAACGCGTCCACATACCAAGCAAACTAATTGAGTTCGCTTAATGTGGACACCGGGGAGAGAGCTTCTAGGAAAACGCCGAGTTCTCAATCCTTTGCGCAGGCAGCTAACACAGAGGCTGCCTACAATACCCGGTTTTATAGTTACCGGAAGAGTCCGTTGACTATAAGTGGCCAAAAACAGATAACAGTCTGCAGCTGGCCCGTCTTCGGAAGTCGAGGTAAACGGAATACGGGGACTTCGAAGGGGCGGATAGAAACAAGCCGCCATGCATGCGCGTCTGCGAGCGGGGAAGATGCAAGTTCCCGCGCAAAATAGCCGCCATCTTGCTCCCCACGGAGGAAGACAAAAGGGGCAGCAGCTCACACGCTCAAACCTGCTAGCTTCGCCAAATATTTGAGCTAGCTAGTTTACCGAGGCTAGAAAAACATGTCTTGCACTCGATACGGCTTGATCAAGGGCTCACAACGGTGTGGACCCTTCTTTTGAGGCAAGGCCAGGTTTCAGAGCAACGTAACTGCTGAGAGTCTTAGAGTCACTCTTCCACCTGGATCACGCGAGTCTGACAGATATCGCCAAAGGGCGCTCTGGCTACATGGCGCCTGGGTTTCAGAGCAACATAACCTCCGAAAGTCTTAGAGTCACTCGTTCACCCAGATACTGTCACAGTGCGCCTCAGACCGCGTAGCGCCACCACCATGAACGCAAAACTAGTGTCGTTCTTGGAAAACAACAACAGGCTGCAGGAGTACGTTGGCATCATGCAGATACAAATCTTTCCCGAAGAAAACCCTCCGCGCCCACTGCAATACCAGCAGTGAATACAGCGCGCGCGTCAACAGTGTGCAAACTGCTTCTCGACGCCGACGGTTACGCGGCCCGGCTCCCGGAGCCCGTCAGTAGCAGTACCAGCTACTTATCGACGTTATTGGCAGGCGTACCGTCCGACTCTAAATGAGTGTCCGCGACTACTCCGAGTCAAAGAAAACGCGAATATTTACATTCCCAGATTGCACTGCTGATCCTTCGCTACTCTTTTCTGCCAAGCCTCGCTCTCCGCCGGACATAAAAGTCCACCCGGTTCTCAAAAACATCATCAAAACTTCTATATACATTTTCCCTTCAGGACAAGTTGTTGGTGGCGCGCTAGGAACCCAAATACACACAGGTGAAGGGTTCGCCTCAAGCATGGAGAACAAAGGGTCTCCCGCAACAACGAATGTTGCTTGACGCACGCTAATTCAAAACAGGAACGCGCGTACGAATCACACTGCGCTCGCTCAAAGGAGTGGCACTGCGGGTTGCCGACTCGGCATTAATCGCTCAACCATAAGTGGCGAGATCAGGACGCTCGTGGTACGCGGCGATCAAAGGCAAAGGAATGTCGGCAAATAAGGCCGGACATCGGGACGGAGGCCAGGAGCCACGACCACGATAAAGGAAGCCGTGGCCCCACGTTGGGCGCCATTTTATGTGGGATTTGCTAGCTACCAACTAACACAGGTACCGATAGAGTAACCAAAGGGTTGTCTCAACAGCGGCGGCGATCTCAAAGGAGCCGTCAAACCTAGTAGCCGTGCGGTCCCCACATCTCCGCGGCAATATAGACGACGTTTAGGGCTACATTACCGCGGGTCGGTTCGATTAATTACCTCCGTCGGTGCCAATGATCGTCTACCTTGTCTCACTCTCTCGAATATAGCGGAAGAGAAGACACACGTACCAGAGTAAGGACAGAGTCCAAGAGCATTTATTAACATACTCTTCTAAATGAACTACAATGTCCCCATCCAAAATGCCCCCCGCGCCGGCAAGGTAAGAAAAGGTCCTTACCTGCCAGACGCGGGGTTCCGGAGAGCCAAGACCGGGGAAAGCGTCGGAGAAGTCGCCGATACACGTCCGATCTCTTTCGCGGTCACCCGGACGAGTCCCTTTCCCGAAAGCGGGAACAGTTGAGGCGAAACCTCCTCGCCTCTCAGCAGTGGTCCGCGTCCGAGCGGGGGAACGGACGTCGGTCCCCCCGGGAGAGAGTGAGAGGAGGGCCCCCAAAGACAGGCGGCCCTCTGCCTCACGAACAGGTCGGAGCTCCCGGCGAAGGTGGCCGAGTGTTCCGACCCGCGGCCGTTATTGCAGCCATCGGGGAAAGGAGACCATAGGAATCCCCACAATATATATCGGTGGCCGAGTGCACTCTTAGTCCGGTAACGGCTAATGAAACGGCTACAGCCTATTCAGGCGTGACATATGGTGGATTTCGGCATGACAAGGGAGTGACCCTGAAAGTAGCCATGACAGTCCAGCGTTTCGACGTCATCCTAGACCACTTAGGCGTTACAACATCATTTATAGCCGTGACATTAAGAGCTCCTCACATCATTGGCGTTACAAGCTGATAGAAAGCCTATTATAAATATTAAATAGAGCTTTGTTCTTCGGTCGAACAGCTATAGCTTTTGTTTCCTGGATGTTAATTGTGACCACATTGTTGTTGAATTATATAAGAAACCGGCTAAGGATATCGTTTGCGTCTGCTAATTATTCTTCCGCAATTGTTTCTGCGAAAAATAGGTTTGTATCCTCAACATATACAACGTATTAAATTGGCAACTGCAATTTACAATCTCTTTAATATATGCCTATAGTAAATAACAATAAACCAAGTATACTTCCTGGGGAACAGTGCATCGCATGAGCAAAGGTGATGCATGACCAACGATCAAAACACATAGCATACATTGCACTAAGCAATATTGTAAATTGGACGGAGCTACACCTCCCACGCCATAGCAGCATATATTATAGAGGAGTATTTTAGGGTCACAATTGAAAACGAGCGTGTTGGTTAAAGGATAATAACTTGAATGTATAAAACAGCGAGGACGAGGATGGGAACAGGACATCTTTCTTTTTTGAAAGATGTCCTGTTCCACGTCCTCGTCCTCGCTGTTTTATACTTTCAAGTTTGTATATTTTAGGGTGAATGTATTGAAATGCCTTGCTAAATCTGTCAACATACCAAGGGTAAACAGCCGATTTTCTATATCCGTTTGATTAATTTATTTTTGTTGGAACAAGACAGACTTTGTTTGCCTTTCTTTGCAGAAACCAAATTGAAAATCAGATATCACAAAAGTTTTATTAAAAAAGTCTAGACGTTTAGTCTAATTGTTTTCAGCCCTTTAGAAAAAATTGGAAGTACAGAACTAGACGTATAGTTTGTTGGCACTTTTCCAACTCCTCCTTTAAATATCACCGATACTTTAGCTAATTTAATTTTCTGATGAAATGACCCACGTGGCAAGGTAAGGTTGTAGATACGCGCCTAGCAAGAGGCGATAATATCTAGTACATATTTTACTGCCTTTGCCACAAGGTCTACTATTGTCGAGGCCTGTAAACGTGGTACATTTACAAGTATTTTTAGTCAATCGGTTCTAAAAAAGAGTTCTGTGTACACTATATGCCAGGCACGTAGCCAGGATTTTGTTTAGGGGGGCCCGCCCGTGACAAAATGACATATGAGGGGGAGGGAGAGGAGGTCCCGGCAAAATGAAGTTTTCGGGGGGGGGGAAGGCCCATGGGGCCCGGAACCCCCCCCCCCCCCCCGAAAACCCTCGATACGTGCCTGCTATATGCTATAAAAAATTTGAAGCATTAATATTATGTAGAGGTTGGTTTAATTTCATGAAGTCTTAATCGAAGTGTTCTGCTAGCGATGCCCCACACCCATTTCTCCCATCAACAGAAAGTTCGCCAATTGCTTTATGCCATCTGCCGGGGTCCATGGATTTCGTCCATGGATTTCGAAACAATTTCTGATCGATTTTTGCTTTCCGCAATTTTGATGAAAACGTTGGGTATCATACTAAAATTTAGCTTTTCGGAACTAATATGTTAGTCGGTTGCGAAATGGCTTGAATACGGTCAATTTATCGTAATATCTCGACGTTATAAGGAAATTATTTAAGCAATTCTTCTTTTAACATTCTGGGGTGCAGAAGAAGGGTCCAGGGCTTTTTAATTTTTTAGTGATAAGAGATTTATTGGCACGAAACAGGTGCACAGACGGCAGCGTACCAGGGAAAGCAGATAGGCAAAAATACTTACGACAGAGAGCCTGCTAGCCTGCCGCCATGTACGTTGCCTTTGTGAACCTTGGAATATTCGATGTGTAAACATTGGTGGCCATGTTCATAAATGTGTTATAAGCCTTATCTATACATGTTTTAGAATACAGTAAACCCCAATTAGTGCTCACAATTTCGACCCTAAAATCTTACAAATCACGTTCGGATATGCTGAGAAAAACATACGACACTCTAATTTTATTACAGAAGTGCCACAACCGCAGGATATGAATAGTGGATTATGATCACTAACATCACTAATGGCTGTATCAGCCTCATGGACATATGTGCTGATATTGGTAATAAAATGGCAAGCACACTTAAGGAGAAATATTTATTAGGGAGACTGGATAACATTCATGAAGCCAATTGAACTGATTATGTTATCTAATTACAGTGAGAAGGTCGAGTGTAGCAGTATGTTTACGTTTGTCTCCTGCAAGTAAAATGGTTAATTTATTTTGCGATAGAAATTCAAGATACTTATCTAGAAAAGATATAATCTTATCAAAACATTCCGATTGCGGCCTATAATCTACAGAAACAAATTAAGTAATTACTTCTTGCAGTCAGTATTGCAAAGTCATGCCATTTAAGTTTCCATCGCCAAAGTTCACACCTAATGTTTTGTCGAACGTGGATAAAAACACCTCCACCGAGTTTTCTGTGACGTTTTAAATAAAGATGATTACCGCCTCGAAAAACATACAAATCATCGTCCTCGTGATACATTGTTGAGGTTAGCATACGGACGTTGAACTACAGTGCACTTAAATACGGGGGAGCGTTGCAACCTGAGCGGCTCGCATGAGGCTCCCGGTGTAGATCGCGACAGGTGTCGACGCCGGCGCACCGCTATATGGTGGGGTGGTAACGTTAGCGATAGGCGCACTTGCCAACGGTTGCGAACGCTTGATGCAATATTCGCGAGACTTGGTGGGCTGCGGCGAACTTCTACTATCATGACGACTGCATCGCGGCGATTGTTGTCAACACACGCAGCCTCACGAGCTTCTATTGACGAGCCGCATCGCACATTGTTGTACATTGTAGTCGAACATACATTCGGGTAGTGACTCGTACCCAATAGACCTGTTGTAAAATTACCCAAGCATCAAGGAGAATGTTGGGAATGTAATTCTACGCTCCGCCAGCGCTCTTCTCCACCCTATACACCGACGCGCGGCGCACTCCGTTTACAAACACGGCAGGAGCGCTTCGCACGTGCAGGGAGGGGGGGGAAGGAAGAGCGACGGCTGCCGCCGTGTTTTACCAATGCGACGCGGGCTGACAGGCTACCTCTACATGGATGTGACCATGGCGCATCGAATTGAGTTGCTCATTGAATTCACTTTAACCACTGCGTTCGAATGGATTTGAATCGACCGGTGGCGACACCTCGCGTCGAATGATTACAGCGCACACCACGTGGTCTGTAGGGGGAGGGGGAAGGAGAGGGGGTCGAGTCCATCGGTGACTACGCTGCCTGCACGGTGGCACAAAACGGAGAGGGCGCAAAGTTTGAAGGTCATCTTAGTCTTTCTCTCCTCCCTCCCTCCCCCTTCCCCCGTCCTTCAGACACCCGATTCGATTCGCTAGAGTTTACATAGAGGTCTCAATTCGGCTTGAAAATCTCAAACCAACCTCTTCAAACGGATCGGATCGGACTCGATTCGATGCGCTTGGCTAGCAAATCGAGGCGTTTGCATGGGACGATTCCATATGCTAACTCAATTCGATGCGCTACTGTCGTATCCATGTAAACACAGCTATAGTTTACATGGATGCGACCGTAGCGCATCGAATTGAGCTAGCGCATTGAATTCACTTTAACCGCTGCGCTTACGTGAATTCGAACACACCGGTGGCGACACATCGCGACGAATGATTACAGCGTACCCCACGTGATCTGTTTGGGGGGGATTAGTGGAGTCCATCGGTGACTACGCGGTTTGGACGGTAGCACAAAACGGAAAGAAGGAGGGGAGCAGAGTTTGAAAGCCATCTTAGTCTTTCTCCCCTCCCTCCCTCTCTCTCTTCCACCGTCCTTCAGACACTCGATTTGATTCGCTAGAGTTTACATGGAGGTCTCTATTCTGCTTGAACCAACCTCTTCAAACGGATCGGACTCGATTCGATGCAATTGGCTAGCGAATCGAGACGTTTACATGGGACGATTCGATACGCTAACTCGATTCGATGCGCTACTGTCGTATTCATGTAAACGCAGCCAGCGAACCGAAGCTCCTGCGGCGTTTCTTGCTTCTTTTGCCATGTCGTATTCTGTTATTTCTTATGTCTGACTACTGGCGCTCGCTGCCAGAGCTTGAGCAGCAGCGATACAGCGAGAAGCGTGTACGCTGACGGCGTTGCCTTCGAGGATCCCTGCGCCATGAGCGAGGAGCGCTGGCGCTACGACGTCAAGTCGGCCAAGTTGCTGCTGCCAACCTCCATGGCGCAGGTGCACGTTGACGTCTACTTGGTCTTCGCCGAGCTAATTTACGGCCGAAACGGTGCAAGCGTACAAGTCTATCGAAGCCTACAACTACATCGTGTCTGGTAAGAACTGGTTGAGCACTATCCGTGCGAATAAATCGGGAGTCGTTCGTGTCGGAAATTTAACTGCACCTTTTTACGCCATTGGCTCAGTACGGAGACTGGAAGCTCTGGAAGCATCAGGGTGCCGTGCTGTGCGTCGTCCGAGCCAAGGTGATGCCGTCGCAGCGGGCAGCTGTTACACCCAACGATGCCTGGGTGTATAGTAAGCAACCGAAGAACTCCTGGGCGGCAACTTGTGTGCAAACACCGTAGGAACGAAGTCCGAGTGGCCTGGACCAGATGACGGTTTCCCTACGCATAGGAGTGCATCAGTGCTGGGAACACAGATTGCAGTGGAAGTTGCACGCTTACCTTCAATGAAGGCTTGCCACACAAGCGGTCGTCCGTGCGAGGCGACCTGTTTTTTGCGATTACACGCAGATTATCCATTTACTGCGTCTGTCAGCGTTCGCCGGATAATCGTAGAAGCTTATTCTACAACTTTTGCAGTACCTTTCGGCACAATCAACAGCCATGCAGCTTTGCGGCATGCCGAAATGCTGCGTCGCACATGCAAAGCGCCCGCTGTTTTGCCCACACCTGGCACGCCTGACTGATCCGGCGCGATCGCAGCGCCGCCGCAACTCTGTGACGTCAATCCCGCGCATCGATGTGTAGGGAGTATTCACTGGCGGCCATAACTGTGTGCGCGACTGCTGAGCGCGTGCTGATGGCGAGCTTCAACGGTTTTCTTGCAACGCGCATTCCACACTATCAAGATTGTCGGTCTTACCAGCCTATTAATGTGAGCTCATTCTGAGCATGCGCTCTAAACAGCGCCCTCAAATATGGCGTCCAGTGAATACCCTTTATAAAAGGTTCAAAGTAAACAACCAAAAGGAGGCTTTGGCAAACGTGCGTGCTTGATGAAATTTGTTTTAGAACTTTTGCTTTAGAAAATTATTAGTTGAGACGCCAGCACGTGCAGCGCTTGTGACCACACCACGCAGCATGCTCCGTGGAGCTTGGGTACTTTATCAAAATATGTATTGCTACGATGATGGGAATATTTGAAGCTGATTTGAGCGAGTATCCTGTGCTTTGTCAACCCCAGCGCGTGGCTACCATAAACATTGGCGGCAATTTAATCGGTTTCAGATCACGTGGCCGCTCTGGCTGTAAGTTGAGGGGGTGAACGGGTGAACGCTGCTTGTTTTCTCTTTTTTAACGAGTGCCGTTGCGTGTACGAAAGAAAAAGAACAAAAATGAAGCGTGTTTTATAGTTGAACAATTTAAAGCGGCATTTACTCAAAGCACGAAAGGTTTTGCTTCGCCCCTTTAAAAGTTAAGTGTAGCGGGCGCTCTTTGCTTCCTGAAATGCCTTCATAGCGCGAGAGTTCATGTCAGTAGCCTGCGTCAGATCGCGATCAAAAGCAAACAACTCGGGCTCATATCCGCAGCCGCAGTTGGTGCTAAGCAAAGACGCTGGGCAAGCAGCGTGCGAAAGCGAAAAGGAAGCGCGTTTTGACACGAGGAAAAAGGGAAAACGGAAAGACACGCCACGGGAATTAAAGTCGCAGCGGACAAAGTGACGGGATAAGTATATAATGTAAGGATGCGAAAATGGATGACTGCAGCCGGCTGGGCAATCGACGGCCCGCTGAAACCGGCCACCGCTCCGTTATTACGACGATCGTGATACAGCCTATACAACCGCGCGATACGCTCCCGTCGGGGCCAAGCCGAGCGGAACCTCGTTTATTTGTCAATTCTGGAGCCGCCGGCGCGGAAAAACGGACTGCCGTAAGGATAATCTTTGCAGCGCCAGACGAAAGAAACGTGAGATATACTTTTGAGAAGAAAGAAACCCGAAACGCTGTGTACCGAAGACGGGAACGTGGGTGTGGTCACTGAGAGCTTATAAAGCCCGAGGCTTTTTTTTTCAAGCTTCGGGGTTTGTTGTAATAAGCGGTATTGGGTTCCGAGTATCTTGTCGTTGCTCCGCAACCGATAAGATAAAAGCATTATGAGCGATGAATACCAGGCATCGAATTGCTGGACAAGAAGCGGGAACATAAGTCGCACCCTCGCGCAAAATGTGCAAAAAAACGAATGATAAGAATGATATGACGGCTGTATTGGAAGGCGATTTTTTTATCACTATGAAACATTGCTTCGTAAATTTTCGCTGCATAAATTGGTCGTAAGAAGGCATTACAGAGAATTTGTATTCCTTCACAAAGTTGTGTCATGGCATGGTAAATTCGGCGGCTTTATTACAAACTACTGAGTTTCATGTTCTTGCTTCTCCGTTGCGATCCCATCGTCAAGTATACAAATTGCTTATGGTTCACTAAACTTTAACCTCGACATATTTTCATCCACTCATGAGTTTCTGTTAAATCTACGTGACTAGATGTCGCATGACTTTTATTGATTTAACTTTGTTGTTTCCTGCATTTTTAGCTTTTACTCCATGTATGTTTAGTGCACCACACTGTAAAGCGAGGGGATGTTTGTGGGCATGAGAAAAATAAAACAATTTATTATTATCATTATTAGTAGTGAGTTTTGGGGTTATATCCCGCCAATAATGTTCCCCACTATCGTGTTGATATAGGTGTACTTTTTGCAGAAAGAATAGACAGTATAAGGACGCAGTCACTGCTCACGCATCTTGCAAAAGACGCGGTGTTCTCGCTGCACACATGAGGAGAGGATTATCCGCGGATATGCCATAAGCATGGTCGAAGCACGTTTGGTTCGTGCATATGTGTGCTTAGATGATGACTGTAGAGAGTGTTGAAGCATGTACTAAGGCTTTTTAAAGCTACCCCCAATCGCAAAATGTCGTTCGTCCGTTCTTTTGTCCGTCCGTCCCTCCCTGCCTTTCCCGCTAAATATGGCGAAGATCGGTATCACGAGACCCATACACGAATTCAATTTCTCGGCTAAAATTAGCGGAACAAATCACGTCACGCGACCCATGCGCCGATTCAGTATCCCCGCTATATTTGGCGGGAAAGTTGCATCACGTGACCTGGACATCTGGGGGAATTGGACGGCACGTGACGCATACGTCAACTCACTTTCGCCGCTGAACTTGGCGGAAAAATTTACGTCTTGCGTCCAAAGTCGTTACAGAATTGGTGTGTAATGCGTCTTGCGCCACATTACACACCAATTTCTTATACGAAAAAAAAGAAAACTCAAACTGAAATGGTTTGAGCTTTCTTCTTTTTTTTTCGGATTGTTCCTCAGACCAGACAGATTTCTGTCGAAGATGTTTACTTTCAATTCCTTATAATGCGTTTCATGCATCAGAGGACTTTAAAAGTAAAAGTCGCTGCTTTTTTGTTTCTTTTTGTGACCAATGAGACCGTTACAACCTATCATACAAGCAAGAAACACCCCTCATACCGTATGTGCAGATTCACGCTTGTATGACGTAAAATCTTGACCGGTTATAACAAAGTCGACGGGAATTTGAAATCACTTCGCTATATCCGTCGTGTCCGTCGGTACGTCATAGGTACTTTGTCGCTAGCGCTCCGAACGCCTCTTGCGGCACGCCACGACGGATTCTCTGCGTGTGATGCGGAAAAGCCGCTTCCCAGATAAGGAGAGGGGGACCATACGACGATGCGGAGGCTGCCACCAACGGCCTTTGCAGCACCTCTGCGGCTCGTTCTGGGTGGGCTGCTTGTCCGCGGCAGCAAAGTGCGGTGGTCTGTGACTCGGGAAACCTTCAGAATTGATGTTTTTTTATTACCAGAAAATTTAATAATGCGAAAGCATTAACTGTCTCATGGAGCGAACCGGCGTTATCAGCTTTTGAAGCCGCGCCAAATGGCGCCTAGACTCCCCTGTCCGGTGTTTTCGCTATATCCGCAGGTGCAGCTGAATTTCTTTCACTTAAACAGACACAAACACATTGAGGAAGTGCAAAAGGGAATGGGAAATCTTAATCGGTTCTCCTTAGCCTCAATTTCGTTATAACCGATTTCGTTATAAACGGTCGTGACAGTTTAGACCATTTGCTATATTACCCAAGCATCAAGGATAATGCCGGGATCAGTGTTCCGCGCGCCACACGCGGACGCCTTCCCCGTATAAAATATTCGTAGTAAATAACCAAAATAAAGCGTTGACGAACGCGTGTGCAAGATGTCATTTGTTTTAGGCATTTGCGTCAGAAAATTTACTACTGCTGAGGCCAGCACGTGCGGCGCGTGGAACACATATCCCTGCATTCTCCTTGATGCATGGGTAATATAGCAATAGGTTTAATCCCGGTGTGACGTCGCGGCTTTAGATGACAGGTCCTCGTCTCTGTCTCGCTCTCTTGCTGTTTCATCTTTCAGCTAGAGGTATATCCAGTGTTATCGCATTAGTAATTTCCTAAACAAGTCCTGCGGGTAACCTTAACAAAAACAGTTCTGCAATCATTGGTCTAATAAACATACTTATGAAAAACACAGAAGTTATTAGTAAGGGTATGTAGGTTCGTATGCCATCTTATCTGTTTATGCATGTTGAGTGAATAGATTCGTGTCACTTATTTTTAGCACCGATCGCGAAACTTTTATTTCAATTGAGTGGATCGGGTAAGAATAATAGAAAGAAAGGAAAATTTGAAAACACGAGAAACTGAACCCTACGTCAGTCTGTTCCAAACTAAAGCCGCGGGCACACCCGTTACATCGCACAAAAGACAATCTACAAACACTGTCCGAGGCGTGTATTATGACGTCACATTGGTGAAACAAAATTTGTCTGCAGACGTGTTGGAAGATACACACGTATGAATCAAACTTGCCTCGCAAGTGTTTGACGCCTGTCCACCGGTACTTCCGTCAACATGTCTCCAGAGCCGTGTCTTTTGCGCTATGTACGGGCGGCTTGACTGCGGCTTGAGTCCCACGGGAGAGGCTCTGCCCACGGAGAGAGGGAGCTACTCACACCAGCGGGCCTCTCGTAAACTACTCCTTAGTGCAAGGTGCTAACCAAAATAGGTTCTGACAATTGAAAGATCATATACGAGCTTAATTTTCGCACCGTCAGGTAAAGGGTTTGCTTGCTTTATGAAGCTTCAAATGCTCTCTACGCTAGCGGGGAAATTGACGTCACATGACCAATACACCAATTAATTTTTCCCGCTAAATTTGGCAGAAAACTTGATGTCACGGGACATGACATCAAAATACCTACGCACCAATTTGTAATGATAATAATCCCTGGAGAAGGGAAACAAGGGGACAATAGACAAGCACAAATCTCCAAATAGAGCTAGGTGACTGGTGCGCGACCGAAAACAATCCGCCTGGTCCTGGTATCCAACCAGAGACCTCTCCGTTTCCAGTAGAGCGCTCTGCCAACTGAGCTAACCAGGAGTTTGACGTCAGGAGAGCAAACGGGTTTTATCACCTGCCACCAGTCTAACACCAGCAAGAGTGAACGGCCTACATTTTTAAGGTTATGATAATGTTTTCGGTCGAGCACCAGTCACATAGCTGTATTTGGAAATTTGTGTTTGTCCTTTGACCCCCTTGTAACCCTTCTCCAGGGATTATTATCCTCATTCTTGTCCAGCTCGCTTGCACCTTTGCATTAATTGCATCACCATCAGCACCAATCTAGTTTCCCCGCTAAATTTAGCGAGAAATTTTAGCTTACGTCACTTGTGCACCTAGCCAGTTTTCCACTGAATTTAGCGGGGAAATTGATGAAACAAAATATAGGTTTTCACTCCCCCAAAACAACTGTTTTATGACTTTACGGAAATTCTACCAGGAGCTGATTATACAGTGTATTTTACGCATCGCTGACACTAGGAGATGAAGGTCGCTGCCACATATTTAATTACTGACGAAATGAAACGGCAGGGCGTCTCTTTCGCACGTTTGACCTGTCAAAACGCGCTCCTTGCCTTCGGTCGTGCTTAAACTGTGCCTCCAAAACCCGAATACAAGAAAGAAGAAAAAAAAAACCGGTTCCGCGTATAACTCGCAGGATTTGATTTTCCAACGCTTTTCTTCCGTCAATATAACACGTTGTTTGACCTACCAGAATTCGCGCTCCTGTACGGAACCGGAAATGACTCTTATCGTCTCCCCTCGAAGTTGTTTTCACACGCCAGCCGCGAAAAGGAATTCAGGAAAGGGGCAGGAAGGGAAGTGGGGTGGGAGGCTAGAACGAAACAAACTCTGTTCAGCCTCAAGCTGACAGTGTTGTGGAAGCTGCACACTCACTGGACAAATAAACCGCTGCCCTTTTGTCACGTGACCTCACACAGTGTGCGTGGGTAGGGGTGGGAGAGTGGTCACGTGGGGTGGACATAGAGGTATGATTGGTCCAACATGCGCGTAACTTCCACTGCGCTGTCAGCTTGAACGGTGACACGAAGGGTAGCTTGACGCGCGCTATTATTGATTTCCCTCGAAATGGCAGTTCGGGCGCCTCGTAAACTAGGTTCGGCGGTGACACCGAACCAGAACAAAGAAAACGACCGCCGCCGTGGAGAGATAGCGAAACGGAGCAGGCGAAGATTCGAACGACCCAAGCAAAATAAAACGAAGAAGCAGAAGCAATCTCTAGAACGGTATTGATACGGGAAGAAACAGCAGTAAAACGGGGTGAAGGCTTAAAAGAAAGCGGAACGCAAGAGAAAAGTGAGGACCCAAGTGGAACGTAATAAAGTTAGCCGGGACAACATGCGCTCTCGTTCTCTTTCTTTCACTCCCTCATTCAACCATTCGCTCAGACACACACTGACTTACGCTCGCTCTCTAGCGCCCTCATAACATCATTCATTAACTCAAGCATGCACTTACTCTCTCACTCACTTACAGATACACACACTCACCCAATCAACCCAAACTCATTCAGAA
This sequence comes from Ixodes ricinus, assembly GCA_037355805.1. NCBI lineage: Eukaryota > Metazoa > Arthropoda > Arachnida > Ixodida > Ixodidae > Ixodes > Ixodes ricinus. The sequence goes on along the minus strand of JAZHYW010009953.1, from coordinate 13,948 downwards.
ATTCATTTTGTCACACATTCACCGATTTAATCAGACAAGCTCACTCGCTCACGCAAATGGCTCACTCACAGAGATTCGCTCACACACTCACCCCCATGCTCACGCAATCATTCATCCATAACCAGGGTGTCGAAACAGAAAACAAAAAACTGAAAAACGAAAAAGAAGATATTTTTGGGCGGAACGAAAATGTAATCGAAACGTTATTTATTATTTTGTTCCAGGGTGAAACCGATAAAATTTTCTTATCGATTTTCGCTTCAAGGGGAAAGTTCAGGAATTTCAGTATTCGTTTCAACCAGCGGAGTAGGCGACTGCCGTTGGTTCGCTGCCGAAATTGAAGAGTCGACAAGCAAGCCCTCACCCCCGCGTCTAAGCTCAGGGTGAACAAGAGCAGCAAAAATAAATTAAAAAAAATACAAGAAGAAAAACATGACACAAGGCGCCATTGCTCCCCGCCAGTGAAAGCACGGTAGTGCGATTTCCACTTCTCAGTGTACGACGCGCCTTTACGCTCTCCCGATGCTTTCCTTAGCTCTTGCTAAGGAGAGCATTGCTCCCCGCTCCCGACGACACAGACAGACAACGGATCACGGCCGCGCGGGAAGTTTGCACCCGACCTGGCGCTGCAGAAGTTCATCTTTTGTTCTCTACGGATACGGCATTCTGAGAATCTGTTGCCGAAGTGTACCGGTTCATCCCTATGGGGCGCGAGAGAACAAATCGTGCTCGAAAATTGTTCAGCTGTGACAGCGTCTCAAACAAATCGACGTGCCGGATTGAGGACTGCCAGAACGTTGTTTCTGGAGACCACGGCAATATCTTGGAGCGCCATTTGCAGCTGGCGCCACAAAGAGATATAGGACAAGTTGCTTGCTGAGAAAGCCGTGTCCACAAAGCGTGTTGTACCGGGCTGGGATGGAGACTTTCCTGCCGCAAAGCTGAGGCTAGTGGACATAACCAGCATGCTCCAGCCGACTTCGTCGAAGTGCGTTTCACTTGAAATAACAGAGTACAAGCATCATCAAAAGTTGCGTCGAGCTCGTGATGATAAACGAACGGCCGTTCCGACTCGTCGATGACACCGGCTTTCGCCAGCATATTGATCCGATCCTAAAAGAACTCGGCGCCAGACGGACTATAACAGCGGTGACTGATAAGGACAGAGTCCATGAAGAATCCAAGAGCAAGCGAGAGGAGATTTCTTCGTCGCTTAAAAGACCGATGTTTCCTCTCAAAATTGACTGCGCGTCCCGACTTGACCGGACTTTGCTCGGAATCAATGTACAGTACACGGAAAATGGAAAGCTGGTTCTTCAGCTACTGGCCATGAAGGAGCTTTTTGACGGACACACTGGTGAACACCCTAGGTTTCAAGTTAAAAGCACACTGTCTCGCTACGACCTCAGCATCAGCCAGGTGTAAAGTATCACAACCGATAAAGGAGTTAACATGCTTAAGGCTGTTCGTCCTCTCGGTGAAGCTGATGATGAAAGTGATGACTGCAGTTCGCACAGAGAGGCCGATAGCGGCGACCATGCATTTGAAACCTATTACGGCTCAATTTCTTTGTTGGACGACGCAGGGGATACTCAGCTCCCAGGTCTCGGTGAAGCAGATTTGATGTTAGGCGTCAGGTGTGCCGCGCACACAATTCAGCTGGCCGTTAGTGATGCCATCAAAGAGTCTGGTTCCTGCACCATCGTCGCAGAGTGTCGCACGCTTGTGAGGAACCTTCGCGTAAGGAGTGGTATGGGCTTGATAATGAAGCTTGGGCTAAAGAAGCCTGTCGTCGATTGCCCGACACGATAGATGTCGACTTTGAATATGTTGGTCAGGTTCACTGGATTAAACGGCTTCGTCGAGGACTTTCTATCGAAGAAAGAACGCTCCCGCCAGATCGAAAGCATGTGGGCACAAGTTGAAAGGCTCACTTTGTCCGTGCACTTGTTTCACTCGTCCTGTGTCAAATTTTTGCGCTGTTTTCACGTTTGAAGATGTTCAACTAACTCGCCCAACTTACCACCTTGTTGAAATTCACAGTATCCCTTGAGCCGGCACAAGTGACCACGAAGACGCTTCAGAGGGAGCAGCCGACAATTGGAGACGTTTACGATGCATGGTTGACGTGTGTCATAAATACCTCCAAAATACCGTCGCCACTGATAAAGGCCTTGGGTCAGTCCATGAAGAAGAGGGAGCGAGATCTCTGTGACACGAATATTCTTTGCGCTGCACTGTACATGGGCCCTCACTACCGCTTTCTTATAACCACCGAAGAAAATGCCGACCAAGGCTCACATGAGCAAAACCTGGAGACGAATTACAAGCCCTCAACAGAGGCAGGATAGCAGCTGAAGAGGAGCAGGACGGTGGCATCGAAGCGAAGAAAAAGAAGCTGAGGCTGGCGCGCACCCTGTTCTAACAAGTGGGCTAGGTCCACTGGACATTGCATGCTTGCTAGAATAGCTTGGTAAGGATCAAGCCTTCCAAGAACTACAAATTTAATGACATTTTGGGAAGAGCGAAAGGAACTCCAAGCGGAACTGTATACTTTAGCTCAAGTAGCCCTAGGTGTGCCAGCCACACAAGTCCGCGTGAAGCGGCCGGGTCTTCTCGGCGCTGAAATTTATTTCATCGGACCAGAGGTCTCACATTTCACCGAGCACACTTGATGACACACTGCTCCTGAGATCATGCTCAGTGCCTTGATCATGATATCATGCTCAAGGCAAAGAACATGATCTCAGAAGCAGTGTCGTTTATACGGATTCCTCCAGAGCTTTTGAATGATTTACTTTTTGTATAAAAAAGAATGTTACGCTCTTTTTAATTCTTGATTTAATCCTTTCTCTCTTTTTTGCATGGAAGCACAAATTTTAACCGACCATACTTTTTTTTCCGGAGCAGAAACTGAACGGAACTATTTTTTATGGAACAAAACTAAAACCGGAACAAAAAACATTTCATTCCAACATCCTGCCCCTAACCCCCGGTCACAAGCGTGGCTCACTGACTCATTCACTCGCATGCACTCAAACACTTAATATAGTTCACACATGCACACTCAGACACTCACTTGGTCCCAAGCGGAAACTCCACTCATCCGCTAACGCATACACTAACTTATGAAGGCACTCACTTTCGCTCATACACACAAGCATAGAAGGTATCCCAGATAATTTGCACCAAACTTTGAGAAACAGCGGAGCGCTCTGCGGGAATGAAACCAACCGTAGATTGTTAGCAGCCGTCTCATGAAAGTGCACTAATCTTTCTTAGCGCACCTAAGTCTTCAATTAACTAAGACTAATCAGCTATATTTTAATGATTCGTTTAAAAACTGACGTGTGAATCGAAAAGTTGCAGAGCGCATCAAAAAACACCCAAATAAGGTGTTTGCTACATGCTGCTTTGCGTGTAGCGCGCCTTCAGAGCACGTCTAAGAGCGCGGGAGCGTTGTCACGTGGTTTTAACGTCACAACGTTCTTTGGCCACTTAATGCAACTATCGTGAATCCACATTTTGTGAAGCCGTCGCCTGTGACGTACCATCATGCAACACGCGCAGTGTTGCATTGTGGGGCATCACAGACCTACACAGCGAACCGTAGCAGACACCTTAAATCGGTGTTTCTCCATGCGCTCTACAACTTTTCAATTCACACCTCGGCCCATAAACGAATAATTAAAAAGGTAGATTATTTGTCCTTCTTTATTAAATAACTCGGTGTACTATAGAAAATTCGTGCACTTTCGTGAGACGCAACATACAGATGGATTACTACTGCAGAGCGCTCCTTTTTTTTATTTGGTACAAGTTATTTGGGACATCCTGTATACACACTCACAGACACTAATTTTCTGCCATACTCCCTAACTCGATCTTCACTAAAGACAATTGCAGAGACATTGCATATAACTAGAAACATAATTCTAAGTCATATCGTTATTCTTCAACAGCGAAACATTATATAGACTGGTATGCCTCGGTTATATAACATTCTGCTAAATACACTTTTAACCTGCAAAGTGTTCGTGTAATCCAGGGGTTTCCAAACCCCGGTCCATGGGCGGAATCCGGCCCGCGGATGTCTTCCGGCTGGCGCCTGGCTGACCGCGGTACTTTCAATGAAGCCCTGGCCGCAGCTCACTTTCAGCAGGCCCGCTGCCACCGGAGCAAATATACGCGCACGTAAATAAACCGCGTCGCAAGGCGTACCAAGCGCGTAAACGAAGAGACCATAAAAAAACCGAGAGAAATCAGCCTATCAATAAGGCGAGTCCTATTGTCATATTATTCGTTGGACATCGTCGCCACCAGCATCACCACTCTTAGTTTCCTGTTTCTGTAACTATATGTAACTACGCATGTCAAAATTCCTACGCGTTCCAATCTATATTGCGCTGAGTGTCCCGAGTCGTATCTATTGCATTCTTTTTCCGTCAGTTCTATCATTCGCATTATTCTTCTTTCTTCGTGGTAATGCCCAGAGTTCCTAGCGCTTTGGTTCATGCCGTTTGAGTTTTCTGGGTCCCAATTATTGTGGAATGTCATAATTAGCTCAATTTTAAATTTCAGAATAAATTATATCGTTTCATCCACCCTCTATTATGTTTTTCGTTTTCTTTTTTTTTTACTAAAACTTTCAATTTGTTGTTTAGGTGCTGATCTAGAAATATTTCTTATGTTTATTTGTCCTTTATATTTACTCATTTATTTTCCGGCCCTCGAGACACCAACAGATCCCCGATCCGGCCCTTTTGCAAAAACGTTCGGAGGCACTTGGTGTAGTCTAACGTGTATGTGACCCCATTAGAGCCTACAATTATTACGCAGTACTCAATGTACTCGCTTTTGAGTGCGTCAAAGGTATTGCATGCAAATAGCATAACACATTTTTGGTTGAAACTGTACACCCTCGAGTCGCTGAACACTAATTAATCTCAAGTGCAAATGAGTAGATGAAGCCGCTATGTCTTCAATGTCATTGTCAATGTCTTCTTTTTATTTTTCTCTCGTTTATTAAACAAAAAATGAAAAATATAAAATTCTATACTTCGTCTCACCCCGACATCAACTTATCGACAACTCTACAGTAGCAAGTTGTCGTCCTTGATTGGTGCTCTCCGCTGCACGAGCGCTCGTGCACTGTACACTCTCGTTTAGTCGGCGCCAGCGAAGCAGAAGTTGCAAGAGCGTGCGCCGCGCATTGAATAGATCTGCCGAGGCACGCGAGCTCGTGCAATGAACGCCACGTTCAAGCAATGCGAAGCGCAAGTTCGTCTGCTTCTTTTGCAGGGCTTGTGGTGACGTCAGAACGACGCCGAGCTCTGATTGGCTCTGATTAGAAGGACAGCGAGTACACCTCAAGGCCGCTCGCTTTGAGGTCTGCCTTCAACCTTTCAATCAGAGCCAATCAGAGCTCGGCGTCGTTCTGAGAAGCGAACGACTTAGTCTCCGCAAACCATCTGCCGCTGCGCGGCATATTCTCGTCGAGCTTCAGCCTATTTGGTGTTTTGGGTGGGTCGAGGATCCACTAAAGCAATGTCCTAATGCGAACGACTTGTCTTCTAGGTTGCACTGGTTCAAGGCGACACTCTCGAGGTCGTAGCGTCGTCTTCGCTCGCACTCAAGGTGAAACGTCGTACATGAAGTCGGACGTTTGTTTTGCCCGACCTCGTCGTGTTTCTTGCCTCGGTGTGGGATCGCTACTACCAGCACGCCTGTCCCGTCTTTAGTTTTACTCTAGTCACAGGCAGGATGAGACCGGTGGGGCGTCTCTTCCTGACGCCGATCCCTCCAGCAGGCGTTCGTTAACTCCCGCCTTGCTCTGGCAGCGCGTGCGGGATCGTAGCCTCCTCTATACTCACAAAACCTGGCAATTCGACGATGGAGCTATAGGAGTGGCAGGTCTCAGATTCTTAGCGCGAGGATCTGGTAGCACAGAGCATTGCTCGGGAAACCTGGACGTCAGCGCACAGCTTTTGCAGCGGCGAGGACCCGAAACAGGGTTTTCAAACCCGACGAGAAAAGATGCGGTAGCGTGAGGAACGCGATGAGCACGAGCGGACATTCCATCGCTCGGGAGAAGTGTGTTTCGGCGTCTCGCCGCAGTGGGGCGCCCGTTACGTGGCTCTCCTCTCATGCGTTGTCTGCCGCCGTACTTTTTCGATTTCGGTGGCCGCTTCTCGTGGCGATCTGCCAGACTTTGTCAGTATAGAGGAGGCTATGGCAGGGATCGAAGATCAGAAGACGCAAAAGCGTTATCGAAGTCAGTCGAGGCTCGCGCGGGAGGCGGAACAACTGAAAAACAGCCCTGCCGTTCTTGTTCTGCCAGTGATCATATCTCAATCGAGTACTCACTTACTCACAGAGAAACTCACTCAGACCCACACTCTCTCACACACAAGGTGAAGGGGTGTTTCAGAAAATCCGTGGACACGCAAGGAATCGACGCAAGCTAAAAGCAAACGCCTATGCCTCCTTTACTCTCCCAACTCTAAGAACAGCGGAAAAAACACAAGGCACACACACACACACACAAAAAAAAAGATATAATCGAAGAATGTAATCCCGGCCCTTGGAATGTTCGGCATAAAACAAGATCTCTGCCTCCTAATTGTTTCGTTTTGTTTCTTTGTTCGTCATCTTGCACGTTTTGCTTTTCAGCACTCGTCGAAACGTTCGCGCAAGCACGCACGGAAAAAACTCCCGACTGAGTCGCGTGCGCTAAGTAGAAAGCAAACACACACACACAAACTAAAGATACGGAGATTAAACGCGAAAAAAGTCTAGGCGGCTGCCTGCAACCAGCGACCTCGCGTTTGGCTGGCCAGGAGGCGAGCATTCCGCAATTAAAAGTCGCCCGGCCACAGCAACAAGAGGAGAAAAAAAAAGGAAACGACACAGGCCGCGCAAGATAATGGCGGACAGCAAAGACAGGCGGGGCGTCGCAGGACGAAAAATCGCAACCCTCTCCAAGCTACCTTCAACCGACCACCACCTTGTTTACTTTGTTTCACCGCAACCTGGTAAACAGCAAAAGGCTACGGACCCTTCCAGCCAATCACAGCGACGGAAGCCAGGCACGTGACAGCCCTTACCAAAGATACAGGGGCGGGAGCGTGACCGAAGCAGTTGGAAAAGAGGGGAAGGAGGAACTCCCCTTACCCAGACCTTCTTTTGGTTCTCCCAGACGCCACCAGACGTCGGTTTTGTCCCCCTCTGAGTTTCCGCCCGTCACGCAAAATTCGTACAAAGTCGGCTGTTCTCTCCTTCTCCCGCCCATGGCTCGAACAGCACTGCGCTCAGCTCGTGAGATAAGAGTGTGGTCACGTGTCTCCGTCCGACGCGCCGATTGGCTCACTGGGGCCATAGCCTTCCCCGTTTGCCAAATTACGCCGGGACGGGAGTATACTTCTCGTCCGTACTTTCGCTCGCTTGTTTCTCGCGGTAGACAAAGAAGGAAAGAAAAAAGGGAAGAGAAGAATACAACAAAAAAAAAGAGTTAAGTCCCACGCCTCCCCGTTTGTTATCCGACAGCACGGGCTCTACATTGAGCGCCTCTAAGACTAAAGACATACAAAGATAACAAAGGGGGAAAAGAAAGAAAAAAAAAACGACGAAAAGGAAGAAAGCAAATTATTATAGATATTCGGATAAGAGCCCGTTGTGTACCGTAGTATGCAACTCCTATACTACGTTTCATTTTAGGACGATGCGCTGCAGGGCTCTACGAGCCATTCCAGCCAATCTAAAACTTCGTAACGTATCGCGTCGTTGCTATCCGCTTATAGGGCGTCGCCTTCCTTCGGTCACGTGGCGCTCACACGCCGGATTGGATTGGCTCCGATGGTGCTTATAGTATCCGGAGCGGTCCATCGTAAGAATCAACGGTGTAGAGAATGGTGCTCGGCGCGTTCTCGTTGTTGCTCTTGTTGTCACTGCATTTTGTTTCTTTCTCGATTACGGCACGAAGGAAAAACGGCGTTGGTGGAGGCAGCGCAAGCGGCTCAGATTTGCGCGCAAACAAGCTTACCGGATGAGAAACAATCAATAATAATAATAAAAAAAGAATGTACGAAACTATCGCAACCAAATGAACTCGCGGCATTATTCGAGGACGGTTGGGGAGCGCCGCTATAACCCAGCGGGTCCCGATATTTCTCTCGCGCAATTTCGATTGTACGGACAACGGTCGCAACGGCCCGACTGACCTCCACGCGCATGCGCGGCACGAAAAACGACCTTCGGACCGTGGCGACGCCCGTCAGGCGGCGCTGCGCTTCTAAACGGCCTCCCAATTATTAAAGATGTATTCACGTAGGTGCACGACAGAAAGAGACACCAACGCAAGGACAAGGGATATCTTGATGGCGAGGATTTCTTACCGTCACTTTTTATTGACTACTTGTACTAGTGGGGAAAAACTATCGATAGTACTATCGATAGTATCGATAGTCGCCAGAAATCTGACGATCTATAGTAAAAGAACTATCGATAGTACTATCGATAGTCGACTATCGAAAAACTATCGATAGCACTATCCATAGTTGACTATCGAGAAACTATCGATATTACTATCGAGAGTCGACTATCGAGAAACTATCGAAAAACTATCGATAGTACTATCGATAGTCTGACTATCGATACCGCTGTGACACTATCGATAGTACTATCGATAGTATCGATAGTCGCCAGAAATCTGACGATCTATAGTAACCACGATACCATCGATAGTCGATCACTTGTAAAACTGTCCATAGCACTATCCAGTTGACTATCGAGAAACTACCGATATTACTATCGAGAGTCAACCACGGAGAAACTATCGAAAAACTATTTTATAGTAACTATCGATAGTCGACTATCGATAGTTTCCGTGACACTATCGATAGTACTATCGATAGTATCGATAGTCGCCAACCTGACGATCAGGAGAAAAGAACTATCGATAGTACTATCGATACCACTATCGAGAAACTATCGATAGCACTATCCATAGTTGACTATCGAGAAACTGTCGATATTACCACGATATCGACCATCGAGAAACTATCGAAAAACTATCGATAGTACTATCGATAGTCGACTATCGATAGCGCTGTGACACTATCGATAGTGCTATCGATAGTACTCGATAGTCGCCAGAAATATCGACGATCTATAGTAAAAGAACTATCGATAGTACTATCGATAGTCGACTATCGAAGAAACTATCGATAGCACTATCCATAGTTGACTATCGAGAAACTATCGATATTACTATCGAGGAGTCGACTATCGAGAAACTATCGAGAAAACTATCGATAGTACTATCGATAGTCGACTATCGATAGCTCTGTGACACTATCGATAGTACTATCGATAGTATCGATAGTCGCCAGAAATCTGACGATCTATAGTAAAAGAACTATCGATAGTCGACTATCGAAAAACTATCGATAGCACTATCCATAGCCGACTATCGAAAAACTATCGATAGTACTATCGAGAGTCGACTATCGAGAAACTATCGATATTACTATCGATAGTACTATCGATAGTCGACTATCGATAGCTCTGTGACACTATCGATAGTTTTGGAAAACTATCGATTGCATCGATAGTCAATTTATCGATAGTTTTGCATCACTAACTTGGACGCGTTTTTCTTTTTTGTTGCTATTTATTGTTATTGTTTGGAGTAATTAAGCGGGGTGGTGGTCTCGAGTTATTTTATTGTCGCATATTAAGGTCGTTTATTGGCAAGTTGTGAGACCAAAGGTGTCGCTGTTGTCAGCTTGCCACGATTAACCCATAAACTCGCTACGGCGTTTTTCATTAAATTGATTTTGTTTTCGTCCGCGGAACTAAGAGTAATTTCTTTCAAAACAGTAGTTAAATAAATTACGGTATTGTACCTGATTTAAATACATCTAATCAAATACTTCTTTTTAATGGGAGACAAGAGTGTAGTTGATTACGTTTCTAAAGTTACGTAGAAAAGGATACCGCCCCGCATAGAGACAATATTCCGAGTTATCAGATGCAAAAACCATCGTCAAAACACATTGCGCGTCAACGCACAAGAATGATATAATATAATAATAATTTCTTATCGGAGGCAATTGGAAGTATAGTAAATTACCTTTCTCCAGTTACGAGGCTGACACGTCGCGAAGTGACAACGTCCCGGGCGATCGTGGATAAAAACCAACCCCAAAATATTTCATATTTACCTGAAAAGTGATAGAATGCATAAAATGTAGTTTATAAGGAGCGAATGCTTATTGAAGACACTAAACAGTCCTTTCAGGGGTGAACGTCAACTTATGGTTTATTAATTTCACCGCTTAAGCATTTAACGGGGATACTGAATTGGTGTATAGGTCATGCGACATTATTTTCTCCGTTTAACTTTGCTGGGAAACTGAATTGATGTAGAGCATGTGACATGAGGGCACGTAATGTAAATTTCTTCGCTAAGTTTAGCGGGAAGAGTGCGTTAAAGCATAGGCGCAGGCGAGCTTGACAGAGTATGCGATGATGATCCCTGGAGAAGGGGAACAAGGGGGACAAAGGACAAACACAAATCTCCAAACACAGCTAGGTGACTGGTGCGCGCTCAAAAAAATCCCCTGGTCCTGGTATCGAACCATGGGACCACACCACTTCCAGTGGAGCGCTCTACTAACTGAGCTAACCAGGAGTTAGGCGCCAGTAAAGCAAACGGGTTTTACCAGCTGCCACCAGTCTAAAGGGCGATTCACACACTTGAATTGAGTTCGACCGAGTGGGAGGGTTGCTAGTGCGTCGGCTCTAACCAAGCCGGTTTTTACCCTTTTGATGGAGCCGACGCAGCCGTTGCCATAGCAACCCTCGCACTCACTCGAACTCAACGCAACTGTGTGAATCGCCCTTAGGTGAAAGGAAGTGTTGTAAGAATCGGCGTTCCTGGAACGCGTTCGTTTTCGGAAGAACGAAGGAACGCCGCCGTTCCATCTTGCATCTGTGGAACTGGAACGAGAACTGGTTAAGTTTTTACGGGAACGGAAAAAGGAACAGTGGTCCTTTTTCCTTCCAGTGAGGTCATTTTTATTTTATTTCTAAGGGGGAAACTCTAAAAGACATAAGAACAATACTTGTTCTTACGAAGCACAGGATCCATATTAACTTTTTTGATACTTATTTTACGGTTTATTTTTTGGGGTCCTCGCTTGAAAACAGTCGGGTGCTGGTGAGCTGGTGGACATTGATTCTTTCTTCAGCGCCCGAAACTGCGGCACGAAAAAAAAAAAAAAGAAGAAAACTTCTAGTAGAAGGAAAAGACACAGAAAGAGGGACGTCTCAAAATCAGCTACTTTATTTGCTTCCACGAATCCTCATACACTCAGACATCTAAAGCCGACCACAGTCATCATTGAACTCCCACAAAGAGACCTACAGTTACAACAAAAGATCAGGTTACCGGACATCGCACGCACCCTTGTAGCTCGAAAATTGGTCACTTAGAAGATACACAAAAATTAACCTTTATTTCCTCACTCGTTCTCCCACACCTTCAAATTGAACAACAAATCCGACCTTCACGTAGAAGGACTAGTAGTTTCAAGACTGACCTTCAAAAACCCTACTCTCTTCTCCGCTTGCTCGTCTTGCGGACAGGAACATCGGGAAGCAACCATTGTTAAGCTCAAACAAGGGACTTCGTTAGATTTAAACGCGTGAGGTTGTTGTAAAACGATAGCGCAATGTGAGATAACGCTTTAGCAAATAATAATAAAATTAACCCCACTTCTCCTTCCCGATCACAGTACATTTGGCTCGTCTGAATCGCCCACCACGAATAGGAATATGGTAAAACTCTGAGATTTTTAGAGGTGAATATATCAAGAGATGGAACCCTGCTTCCGCTTGTTTTCGTTTCCTGATGTCCTTCCATCGCGGCATTTAAATTAGTGTTGCCATTTGACGGGATATATGTACACATAAAGTTCGTTTGATCTAACTAAATATGGTAATTAGAAAAATCCAAAAGTAACGTAAATGAAACGATGCGTTGCATTTTTTTTAACCGTAACGGAATCGACTTCCTTTCTCAAAGGTGGAACTTGTAATGGGAACGCGTTCCAAAAAGTAGAAGGAACGAGGAACGAGCTTTAGTTCCTTTTTTGTTTTTTAAGGAACGTGTACAACACTGGTGAAAAGCCTGCACTTTAAGGCTATAATGTTAATGCAAATAATTCAAAGGTGCAAGAGAGTTCGACACAATAAACGATACTATTCCTTGGCGAAGCAGAACAAGAGGGCAAAGTACAAACATAAAACTCAAAACACAGCCAGCTGTGTTTGGAGATTTGTGTTTGTCCTTTGTTCCCTTTGTTCCGCTTGTCAAGGGATCATTAACGTTAAGGGGGTTACGAGAGCATTGAAAAGTTCCGCATTCGAGAACTAATTACGGATTTCAGGTGCTTCAGGACGTTGCACCATCTACCCTTAAAGACTCATTAAACAAAATTTGTACATAGAAAATATGTCAAAAATAAAATCAAACAAATATATTCTAGAGAAAAGGGTGAGAACCCTTGATTTTAGAAATTCAGTTTATTTATGATATGTACATATATCATTGATGCGTTATATTTGTAATTTTCTTGGTGTTATATATTTTTGACTTGTCTATGTGCTGACAATTTTGTCAAAGTCTGTATGGGAGGCAGAAATGTTTCTAGCTAGATTGAGTAGCTTTTTGTCCTCTCTTTCTTCTCTCTCACACACTCTTTCTGTATGAATTGGAGTAGATAAAATTCAACTTAATTGAATTGAACGTTAAAAAGCATTCCTTATTTTAATGACCTGCAGACTCAAGCACTCAACTAATTAAAACGTGATCCAATCAAACACTTCTTGTTTATTCAGTGTAATATAATTATTCTTTTTTTAATTTTAAATAAAATACTTAAATTTGACATGCTCCTAACTAACAAAATCCGGCATGACAGTAAACAAAAACAAACAAAAACAGTGTTATGTGCATATTACGATGGAGTCGAAACAAATGTTTTGAGTTCACTAAAGTTTACTTGCGCAAGTGATTACGCTTTTGGCCGCAACCACTAACGAGCCGAAGAATGGGGCCCGCTTCGTTTATAACGAATCTCCATTTATAACGAGTTTTTTCGTAGCGGCCTTAACAAAAGGGTTGAAAAATTTCAGGAAGGCCTTGATGGGGCTTTAATTCTCCACCGCCCTCTATCGTAAGGCGGCGTAATCCCTCTGCAACGGATGGAGGCAGGCGTCCCGCGCCGGCTGGTCTCGAGTCGTGAGAGCTCTCATAATGGTTACGGCTAGCTTAGGTTCCACTTCAGTTCAACCCCGAAATGGGAACCGTCCTCAACGGCGAAGCAGATAGCTTATTGGCAGCCCCAAATCACGAAGCGTCCTTGGGTAACTTTGAGCGCGGTATAGAGGCCAGACATGAGAATTTTAACGGGCGTCTAGAGCTGAAGCGGACTGTCTTTAGTGTAGCATTGCATTCTTACGCAAACGAACTCAAATTTCCCGACCGTCTATGGAACGCTCCACGTGGCGTAGTGGATTGTACGATTGGCTTGGCCAGCAGCCAAAAGCCGGCAGAAAACAGCGAAATACAACAAAAGAAACACCCAAGAAGAGGGAGCACGAGGCGATACCGCGACGCTTTGAAAAGACTTGGACAGCTGCGAAAAGCTCCAGAAACAACGTAAAAAAGTGATATTAATGAGGGACGAGGCGACGGTTTCGAAAAGACACGGCAGCGTGTGCCAGGAAGGTCGAGACTGGACATCAGCATACACCTGCACGTCGTCATAAAATGTCACTTAGCAAAATTAAATTACGCGTTGCCGAAAGCTTATAGGCTCCCATTAGAATGTAGTGCTAACGGTTGGGACCAGAACCCGATGTCACAGAGCCTAGCGTCATA
>JAZHYW010009951.1:0-43760 GCA_037355805.1 Ixodes ricinus | reverse complement strand
GCGAAGTTGAGCCTTTGCTCCACAAACATTGATTTTTTTGTGCGTGGTGCTTCGGCCTTTGTGTCAATCATTCTACATTTCGACAAGATTGGTAGGCCTTGTATCACGAATAAGTCGTATGAGACAGTTTGCTCTTTCGAAAAAAGAAGGGAGCGAATATTTTAATAGGTGATGTCGAGATCTTTTTTTTCGCTCGTTGCAGGATGTTTTAGAAGAAGAAATCGTCATTGCTGTAAATACTCTGCTGTTTTGGGTTTGTTACACAGTGCTCTACTGTTTCATTTGTGCTCTACTCTTTCGGGTTTGTTACACAGCCTGCAATTTTCAGACCACGGTAAAATATCCCCTTCCTTTTCACAAGTAAGTTTTAATGGGCCAGGAATGTGCGCAATTTGAAAAAGAACGACTTAATTAATGTTGCAACAGGCTTATTTTTTCACTCTCCTTAAAAATATTATCCTGGCGATCAACGGAGGAAGCAATTTCGATAAAGTGGTACTGGAAAGAGGCTATCAACCACCGCCCTTGTTAATTATTTGCGCTTAACATTGAACAGAAACTCTAAAGAGAAGCGTGTCTTTAAGAAATCAAACGTGTCTACAACCTCCTTTAAAAAGCTCCCAGGGTACTCTCGAAATCTATCATCGCCTCAGACAAATAATTTAAACTACTTGATAATCTTAGTTGAAGAACGGTCATGAGAAAGAGATGGTTAGCGTTGAAAAACGGAAACGGGAGACTATCCGCTGGACAAATTAATGGCAGAACCCAACCGCTTCAAGGGGGAAGGAAAAGCTTGTCTCTTCTAGTAGGTTTTCATGACGAACTCCAAACAAATGATGCAAAGATTCGATTACCTTTTTAAATATTTTACGAGCGCAATGCACCACCTGTAACACGTATACACCAGCTTGGACACAACGAACAGGCTGCACATGGTTCCTCCAGTGAGCATGGATAGGTCACGTCCTTTTTATGCATTGGCTTTTTTCCTCAATAGGGTTTACTTTGCAGTCGAATATGACGTGGTGCTTAAGATGTGTGACAGTGGGATTCCCAGGTACCGAAGTGAGTCACAATCATAATCTATACCCCGCGAAAGCGCTCGGAAAAGTAGCTCACAAACCATACAGACATTCATTACACTTGGCCGGGTTAGCTGAACTCTCCGGTAACAATGCAGAGTTTTTTGGTTACGCGAATAGTTTCTTCTACGCCTTTCTTATCGGAACAGAAGACGGCAACATCATCAGCGTATGCAAGCGATCTTAACTTCTATACTGTGTAGTAAAAATCCCCGCATATTTCTTCTGACTTGCCAGTATGCTCAGACACAAAGAGTTCCAGGTAAAGAACAAAAAAAAAGAGGGGGGATAATGGACAACCCTGTCTAGCAATAGCTTTTATGTGCATTTTGGCAGAGAGAATTTGTTAACTATTAGTGTTGTTAAGCTATTTTGATAGCAAAGATTAACTCCCTCTGAAACTGTGGTGCCTACGTTAATGTGTCGTAGGATTGCTAGTTGAAATGTGTGGCTCACACGTTTGAAAGCCTTTGCCAAGTCAATTTGCACTAAAACAACCTGACTGTTAGAATCTGAGACACATTCAAGGACCGAGCGCGCGACATTGATATTTGTTCGAATAGATCGGCCGCGTATACGGCAGGTTTAGTGCTCCCCTCGCAAGATCTTCAACTACCAGCTGAAGCCTGTCATTAATGATTTTCGCAAAGATTCTGTAATTCACATTGCAGAGTGAAATTGACCTATAGTTTTCTACTTTTTTAAAGTTCTGTGTCTTTGCTTTTAGGTATTAGAACAGTATGACAGTCATAAAAAGAAGACGGGAGTGTCTTACAGTAGTAAGTGTCTTGAAACACTTTTAGTAACACTGGGCATAGTTTGTTTTGATATTGTTGTTATAAAATTCACCACTGAGGCTGTCGGGTTCAGGTGTTTTGGCATCTTGAAGGGAGTCTGCTGCCTTAACCTCACTTAACGTTGTAGAGCCTTCTATGATATTTTTGCTATCTTTGTTAAGCGAAGTCATCGTTGATAATAGATTTTCTATCTCTCTAGCATTTCTTGTGGGGATAATTTTACCAAAGATATTCGAGTAGTAGGCATGGAATGCCTTAAATATTGAGGATGGTTCGTTTATAGTCATGCCATCTTGGTCAATTTCTAAAATTTTCTTTGGATAAGGCACATCGTATTTTATCGCCCAGAGATATTTTTGTCGACTGCTCACTAAGAAAGAACTTTTGGTGCGAGCACGAACGACTGCTCCGCGATATTTTTCGGTTTCAAATTCTTAAAGTTGGGCTCTTTTAACTTCAATATAATTTTTGTGAACACCAGGAGTGATGCGCTCTAACTGATGGAATGGCAAAAGAGTTTTATAGAGTTCGCGACATTCTTTTTTTCATATGATATTTTTAAGGAGCGTTCAATCGCCAAGTTTTTCACCTTTTGCTTAGAACTATCCCAAATTGCGAAAGTATGCATAATTAGATTTTTAAGGCATTCCAAAAGAATCATTGACACTCCCTTTGAAAACTTTTTCATCGTTTAAAAGTTTTACATTAAATTTCCACAATTCCCACTTTTTGAGAACTATAGAGTACTAAACCGCAACTTCTTGAAATGCTAAAATGACGCGCAAAAGGGACTCTTTTCCTCCCCTTTCTAGTGGCATCCTTGCTCATATATGTTACCTACCATAGAGTTCTCGAACCAAATTTCCGACGGAAAGTCTAGTTTACCGATATTGGTAGATTGAGACGATAAGTAATTTATAAGTCGGTGATTCTAATTCAATAACAGACAGAACGAAATACCCGTTTTTGAAACGCTAGAGAACTCTGTCGTTATGAAATTTAAGTAATCCGAAAACTAACAATTGCATTTTCGCAAAAAACGGCCAATTACTTTTTTTCCCATCAATAAAGTAATTTAATTTCATACTTTGAACCAAGAGCAACTGTAACTGTAATCGATTACTTTTGTTTTCGACATGACTGCACGAGAATTTGCGTTAAAGCATCAGACGCGCCTGCACCTTGGTGTCGCCACGCGTTAGCATTGTGCTCGTTGTGAGACACCGCCAACGAGGCAACGCTTTCATGGCGACCCGTTCGCGGCGACGCGGATGAGAGCTAGGCGGCGTTGCATCCCCGTCGAGCTGGGTGTGAGCCACGTGGATAGGATGTGCGCGCTGTAAAAATCTGCCTGCGCTGGAGCACTAATTCGTGAGGTTTCACGGTTCAGTGCCACTGACGATGCCTGCCCTGGCGATAGAAAAGTGACTTAGAAGGCTGAGGGGCTAAATCATACTTCACTTCTTTGGTTTCCGGGCTAGGTGGCGCGAGTTACCGCCCCGTTATAGCGGGTACAGCCATCAGCGTCCATCTATCCATCCACCCACACTCAGTGCCACAACGCAGACCGATTTCTTGGAATGTCTAAGCACGTTATCAGCTCCGTCATTCGCCGAGCGCCCTCGGTAAACTGTAGCGATTGGTTCTCCCAAGTGCTTTGTGGGAGAGTAGACGCTTCAGGTTTCTTAGATTTCATGAGGAGGCGAAAAATCCGCCTCCTCGTGAAAGACTATAAATCTCCCCCTTTATCTGTTAAATTAAAGGAAAACAAGCGGTTCTGGATATGAGAAAGAAGGACTTAAATCGTTTCATTTGGCTTCCAGGATCCCGAATATCAAAAGTTAGATTTCAGATTGATGCGCCAAGTAGCCACAATATCATCTTCAAAACGCTGAAGTCCTTCTCCTTCCCGGCGCGCTCGGTGGGAGGAGTGGAATCGTGTTTTACTCTTACGGAGATCTCACCATTTCCGCACCTTCCGCAAGCCTTGCCTCGAGCAATCGAAAACGCTGCACGGGTTCCCAGTTTTTCGGTTTGATACTCCAATTCAAGGCCAAGATACGCTAGGTCTCACCTCTATCACTTTTTTTCTAAGGAACCTTGTTAGCTTTTTTCTTAAAGATATACGTGGGCGCATCTCAGAGGAGTTTTACGTTGGTTTATCAAGACGTACAGGTTCCAAATGGCAAAAGCTTGGTTTCTTCATCCGACAACAATATCTTGTTAGAACTACTTTATGAAGCACATAAAATATTACGGAGAACTGACTTTTTTTTCTTGATATGTCAAAAGCATATACTTCGTTTCACCTTAAGCCCAGGCACAGGCCGACGCCTCAAGCTGACGGGACCAATCAGAGAGCGTCAAAAGCGTACCATCATGGTGTTCGTAATGTTTCTTTACGTGTTCCATCATCGCTGAACCAATCATGAGCAGAAAAGGCGCAGCGACCTACGTTTTTGACGCTGTTTTATCGGTCTCATTACTCGTAGCGTCGGCTACATCTGAACTTAAGCTGAGTCGAAGTATAGGAAGCCTAGATTAAGATAGGGAGCTACTCATACAAAGAAGATCGTTTGCACTTTATTGGCGGAGTGCATCTCCACAGATTGGCTGCACGAGGAGAATATCCGGAAGAGACGCCGAGCAAATGCAAGAGGCGCTTGTAGACGATTGACGCTTTCGGCTCCTTCTCACACCTTGTATTGCCAACACGGTTCGTAAAACCGTGTGACCAGCGGCTTGTTGATAAACAACCGTCTGTTCGCGTGATATCTGCATTCATCGCGCTTTATAAAGAAGGTGTCGTGAAGATATTTCAAGGGGATGATACTCTGAACAAGGGAGTACCAGTTCCTGCGCAATGACGCCAGTTTCCAACCAATGATCGTTCTGATCAGTCCATCTATCAAAATAACATCGTAACACCAACACAACAATCTAATCTAAAACCGTTTTCCTTGCTGAATCTCAACGCCAGAAGCCTTGTCAATAAAAGTGAAGATTTCGAAAGTCTTCTTGTTACCTATAACCCAGACGTCACAGTCGTCACCCGAGACGTGGCTTCACGAAATCGTTCCCAACTCAGCAGTGATACCAAGTTCGCACGAAATAGTTCGCCAAGACCGAAACTCAAAGGAGGAGGCGTTGCGATAGTGTTAAAAAAAGGTTTAGGGTATACCATGGTTCCTCACAACACGGGTATTGAAATGGTCTGCATTATAGTTCACTGGTGTCAACTTAGCATACTCACTTGTGCATTCTATAGACCTCCTAATGCTGACATTTCTGTTTTAGAGAAATTGCACGATTTCATGTGCGAGCACAGCGAAACACTATGCTCACATTATAATGTGTGGCGACTTTAACCTGCCCGGGATAAATTGGGACTTGCTGTGTGTTTTACCTCCCTGTGTGCCCTCAGAGTTACTCCTGAGATACCGCTTTTTCTTGCGATTTAAAGCAGATTGTTAATAAACCGACCCGTGTCACATCGAGCTCCAGCTCAATTCTTGATCTTGTTTTTCTTTCCGATAATGTTAGTCAATACCAATTTACAGTCGATATATTACCAGGAATCTCGGATCACAATTTGGTGCTCCTAAAAAGTCCAGATGTTGCGGGCAACCGCGTAGGAAGTTAAAAAGCCTACCTCGATTTTAATAGTGCTCAAGATGAAAGCATCTTGGACGTTCTTGAACTAGAGTACGACAACTTAATTAAAGTACCTAACAATGATCTTACATACTGTCGACCAGCTATGGTTGCACTTCAAAGAATACGGCTCATAAATGTATCCAGATGTACCTACCGCAGAAAATAAAAAGGCTAAATATACGCAGCCCGTGGATAACACGCGAAATACTTCAGTTAAAACGTCATGCAAGACGACTCGCTCGCAGCGTGTACCCAACCTAGTACACAGCATATTACTGTCGATACGTACAGGAGCTACAGCACAAAAATAAAATTATCTAAATACCACTTCTGACAATGTTAAAATGCACAACTTTCTCTGTAACAACGCCGAGAAAAGTTTGGATGCATCGCTACACACAAAAAATACTCGGGTAAAAAAACTAGCGCAGAAGAACGTAGAAATTACAGACCCCTACTAAGTTTCGACGGCCTTTAATGATTACTTCGCTTCCGTATTCCTTCGCTCTAACGGCCAAGCTACTCGAGTTTCAAGGCGCTGGTACTGAAGTGCCAGACCTGTTCAACAGCGAGGTGGGAATCTTCTCTGCTTTGCTTCACTTAGACACAAAGAAATCGACCGGGCCAGATGATATACCGAAACGCATTCCTTTACAGGTATACAAAATGGTGTGCAAACATACCTCCATATCATTTTTAACAAAAGCTTATAAAAAGCAGAAGTGCCCGAAGACTGGAAAATTGCTAGAGTAACACCTGTCCATAAAGCGGGTGATAAGTTCCTTGTTTCTAACTATCGGCCAATATCCTTGTTGTGTACTGCAAGTAAAGTAATGAAACATTTTGTTTTTAAAAACACTTGAGCATTCTTTGTCGAAGGCAACAACTTTTTCTTGGCAACCAGCACGGTTTTCGATGTGGCTTTTCTACAGTCACCCAGCTACTCCACAAGAAACAACGAAATTTTGTGGGCTCTGAACAAAAACGGACAAATCGTTGCCGTTTTTTTTCTTTTTTTTCGGAAATTTTTTTGATCGTGTGTTTTACCATAAATTAAAGTTCCAACTTAGTGATTTACTAAGAAAACGACCAAATTCTTCGTTGGCTTGACTTGTACTTATCACATAGGCAGCAATACGTTCAAATAGACAGGACCAACTCGCATCTAGCAAACGTTTATTCAGGAGTCCCTCAAGGCTCCGTATTGGGCCCGCTTCTCTTTCTAATTTATTTAAACGACCTGGCATACAACTCACCTGTCTCACTGCCATTTTTATTTTATTTTCTCTACAGACGATTGTTTTACGTACTTATATATTTAGTCAACAGGATATCAGGTAACATCAAACGATTTACTAGCAGCCGTTTCCCGATGGTGTGTATCCTGACAAATGACTTTAAATACCGCCAAGTGCACACATATGACTATTATACGCAAAAAAACAACCACTTCGGTACAGATATAAAATTAATAACACTGATATTAGCCTAGGTACGCGGTTTAATAACCTAAGAATAATTATAACTTATAATCTAAATTGCAAGAAACACATTACTAGCATTGTGCTCTGTGGCTACAAAAAGGGTATGGTGGTTACGACACCGGCTTAAACATGGCGCTAACAAAACAAAATTGGTAGCCTACAGATCCTTTGTAAGACCGCTACAAGAATACGGAGACGTTGTCTGGGACCCCACACAAAAACCGATACCGAATGCATCGAACGGGTACGAAGGAAGGCGCTTCGATTCATTTATCACGCATATGGAAGAATCGTCTCGGTCACTGAACTTCTGAATCGTAACTGGGCTCCCTACATTAATATCTCCCGCCGCAAGCTTCATCGACTTAAGCTTCTTTTAACATAGTCAACAAGCCAAACAGGACTGAACTTTGCCGACTATATGCAGTTTAACACAGCGCGACCGACTGGGAATAAACATAATAAAACAATACTGATACCTCAATGCACGACAAACGCATATCGACTTTTTCTTTTTCGAGAACGGTAACTGAATGGAACGATCTTCCGAGTGACGTGGTCGGTACAACATCCCAGGATGTCTTTGTACCTCCGAGTTGCACTTACTTGAGAGTGAAGTGTGTTTATTTTGCTTGTGTTTTTAGATATCTCTTCTAGAAAGTTCACAGACACACCCCGCAATTTCTATCATATCTTACAGCCGATTACGGCGCCTTTTGTTTACGTCTACTTCTAAAACAATGTTTTGTCTTATAGTTGTTTTCTTCTACTCCCGAGTGTAGCAGTTTTCTTTTTCACAAATACCATCAAGTGTATGTACTATATGCCTTATTAGTTTCTCTTTTGACGCTTTTGTTCATGTCAAGGGATGTACTACATATATATAAAAACAGTATGTAATCCACTCGCTCCCGAAGCTGCCAAAAAGGCAGCCGGCAGCATTGAATAAATAAAAAAAAACGTTATAAAAATTAGAGCCACTTTCTTTAGAACGGTGTATTCCGGAAGAAGAGCGAGTGGATATAGCCTCGAACATCATCTCCCGCAGTCTGAAGAACGTTTACGAACGTAAAACGGTAACGTTTACGCTTCGCAAAGCGCACGCAATTTTACCGCAGCACCACAATCCCCCAGACAGATAAAGCGAGACCAGGAAACCAAAGCAGTAACGATGCAAACCGTTTCCGGTCGAACTTTTTTACAACGACACCAACAAGAGAAAATAAGCTTTTTGTTTTGTCTTTGCTTATAATTCATTTGATCAAACTCTTGCTCGTGCGCAGACGAACGATACGAACCTGAGAGTCAAATGAGTTTCTTTCTTCCGCAAACAACCCGCGATTCGTCTTTGTGGCCGGCTAAGAAGTCAGAACCTCTCTGGCCCCTTCCCCCATAAGCTTCCGCTAAACGGCGGCATGAATTACCACGGGTCTCCTAGGACAACAAGGCCGGTGTGCGAGATTCTCGTCGTCACACTGTCGGCGCGCCGCGCGGTGGACGGATCGGAAACAAGTGGTGCGTCAACATTCTACACGCTTAAGGGGAAGCCAGGTTATACGACAAGGATAAAGAGAAGAAATATACACGACTGGACGGGCACTGTCCAGTTGTGTGTTTCTCGTCTTTGTCCTCCTAGTACAGCGCTGCTCTTCCCTTAACTATGTACAACAACTACCAACTAGCTCAGCTATTTACCTTACTGCAGTGTCAACGCTCGGCTGGAACCCGTAGATGGTCGAATGTGTTAGCGCACAGCGCAGCTCGAAGCACGTGGAGCAAAGGCTCGCGATGTAGACCCCGGGGGTCCTCTGTCTCAATCCCCACACTCTAAAAAAAGGGGGTGTAGACGTTACACCCCTTGTCACATATACGACACCCCAAAACTTCAGTTCGGACGTACAGCGCGCTGACGTCGAACTGACTGCCCCAACTTTTGCGAGAGGGTTGATGACGGTGCGATATAACATATTAAACAGCTAAAGTACGTATCAAAGTCTACAGGAAAAAAACACACAGGTTTTGCAGTTGAGCCTAGAAAACCCCGATAACTTTTTTTGCAGTCAGTCACACTTACATTAACTATTTTAATGAGTTGTACAACTCGGCTATCAAGCCGCTCGTGAAATTTGGTAGCGTCGGTACAACGTCAGTGCGCTGTACATCCAACTGAAGTTTTGGGGTGTCGTATATGTGACAAGGGGTGTAATCGTCTACACCCCTTTTTTTGTGTGAGTGCACCCCCGCCCTTTTTCATCTGGATGACCGTCCTTCTGGCGTCCGGTCGTATATAGCTGAAGGTTAAAACACGCCCAACTATTAGTGGTACTTCACTGGCTAAATTTCTCCTCTGTTGCGGAGACACCAGACGCCCATTGGGGCTAATTAACTTCCCGCTGTATAAATACATCAGCAGTGGACACGTATGCAACAGCAGACGACAGTGGACCTGTATGAACAGGTCCACCGTCGTCTTGCCTAGGGCACTCTAGGGAGCCGACCAATCCAAGCGACCGTCGGTGTGCTTGCTATCACAGATGAAGAATCCCGCCCTTCTTCCGGATGGCGTTAGCGTCTTCGGGCGCTCGCTCCAGCGTGTTGTGCCGGCATTTTTATCTAGGAGGGACAACACAATATACCCTTTCTGGAGTTCAGTGCACATTCGGTGGCTAATATAGCAGTTTACTTTGCGCCCAACCAATGGTGGTAATGAACTTGTATTTTATAGGGCACCGTACCTTCTCGCAAGCCAACGGCAGGGCGAGTGAAGCGTTCACTGTGCAGTTCTTTCTCGGTCAATTCCAGTTTCCATGGCGACAAAGATGCAAATCCGGTGACAACGAAGATCGAGCCAACATACACGCCTTGATAAAATTCTATACGCAAAAGGGCTCTAGGAACCGAATTACAGATAGGCTGAGTCAGAATCAGAAATTCAACGTTTACGAAGCCCCTGTGTGCTCGATTCCTTCGACGCATCGTACCAACCCCGGCTAATCTACAGACCTCGCATCATCCGCTTTAGAAGCATCTTCAACGTAATTCTTCACCAGTCACTAGGAAGGCCGCCACTGGTACAGCACAGACGCCCTCTCTCGGATAAAAATAGAGATCAAATCCGGCAAGTATGAATTTCGGAAAGGGTCTATAAATCCATACAATACAATTAGTCCAACCCTACGGCATTCTTATCTCAAAAGGTGTTGCTGGACCTGTCTTCGATTCAGGAAAACGATAGCCATTTCCTTTTAATTGCGTTTTTGTTCACTGGCAAACGCGTTTAGTCTCTGGTTTATAACTCGTGAGATGGAGAGAGAGAGGTGGAGGAGAGGAGGGGGTAAGAGAAACATCAGCAACGCTCATATAAGGTAAAAAAAAAAAAACGAAATGGGAAAGGGGGGGGGTGATGCAAGAAACTTTCTCTTTTTAATATAAAATGAAAAGCTTTGATTTTTTTTATCTTCATGGCGTAGCTGGACATAAATGACTTGAAGCGAAACACTGATGGGCTTTGACCTACATACGAGAAGGAGCAGTCGCTGATAAACAAGCACAGAAAAAAGGAGACAGAAAATGGAAACTTTGTTTTAAAAAAAGATCCCCCCCAGGTGGTCGAAATTATTTCTCATTCCTCCGCTCTCGGGCGTGCTAGATACCCCTCTGCTGGTTTGGCACGTAAAACACCCCAAATTTGGCTTTTGTTCCCCCAACCCTGTACGGAAAGGCATTCCTGCCCAGCCCCGCCGCAACACCTTGAAGGGACTATGAAACAATTTCGGAAATAGGACTGCATCCACCGCACGTTGTAAAAGGTGCTGGTGTGAAAGAAAAACCGAAAACACAAAAAATAGAGACCCAAGAAAATGGTTTCGCTATAGAACGTTTTAAAAAACTCTGACTTTTGCAGCATCTTCTTTTCCTTCGAAAGCCTCTTGCCTTTTCACAGCGATGCATCTGCGTTACCAAAGCAACTGAGCCAAATCCACGTCGCCTCATTGGCAACAGCCAACTTCGCGAGCACCGTTGCGATCATAAACATTAATTAGCGCGTGAATGTTTCTTTAAAAAGGTTTTGTTAAGGAATAATATTCTCCCCATTTTGTAGCAATAGTGAGCGATGTGGCGGAAATTGCCGAATTTTATAATGCTTGGAGGTATGCGTCATCTGTCCTGTGGTAAACGATAGCAAGAGAAAGAGCAAGTCTGCGCCTGCGCCTCTTTCGCGGGTTTCTGCTATCTGCTGAAAAATATGGCGTCGGTGGTGATCGCTGACGTGGTCGGCGTGGTGGAAGCTCGCCGCTCCGCGGTAGAGCGCTATCCTTGACTCAATTCTCAAGCTGTGTGCCCCGATGATCACCCAGGACGTCCTGGCGACGAAACATCTCATTTACTTGTGCGGCGATGTTCTGGCGGCAACCTCAAACAGGAAAAACGCTCGTGCCATTGTGTTTGTTTTCTTTGGACCGCAGTGGTGCTTTCTCGGCATTTGTGTCGTCGAACATCACCCGGATTTATTTGTTTGCGCATTCCATGCGTGTACTCAAGTTCAAGGTATTCTGGCGTGTACTGCGTTTAAAGGCGTGTATGAAGGATGCGAATTTTGGCACGCTCTCATCACCCGAGAAAGTGATTCGCGTTAGAATTCCTGAACGCTCGCCACATCTATGTGACCACGAAATCAGATTTCTACGTCGCTATATTTCTGTTAAAATTTTATCGTCTTTTGCAATTGTAGAAGACGCGTGTGGTGAGATTTGTACTATCGGTGAAGTCGTGATCGTTCACGACGGCCATCTTTTTCTTTCTCTTTTCATCCACTCTGCCCTGCGATCCTATCCTGACGAAATAAAAGTTAATAAAGCTTGAGCGCATAGAAAAACTGTGCATTTTTTGCTACGCCAATGAGTGGCAGCGCGTCCCCTTCTTTTTAAGGATACCGCAAAAACGGCCGACGGTGATGGAGACGCGGCTGTGTGCTGACGACCAGACGCGCTTGTAGCAGTGGTTGCAAGTGTGTACGCGCGGCGTAGAGCGGTTGTTCCGGTCGCTCCGGTCACAACGAACGCAGTCGTAGCTGAAGTGCTTGTTGCAAGTGCCCGAAATACAGTTTCTGCACTCCGGAGCTTAAAACGAAAACAGCTGCAGTTTCACCGCTTCCCTTTCGAGGAACCGGGTCGAAGCACTTCGCGAAAGCTCGCTGGTTTGAGAGACCCCAGATGTAATAACATCTGTGCATTCTCGCAATATTCCCGTACATTGGAGTCACTACTTCTGTCTTCCGATTCCGACAAGGAACTGGAGTATTCGTCGGAAGAGTCGCCGCACTTTCCAACAGGCGTACCGGTGTATGGAACCAGTCCCATGCTGTCGCTGTAGCCCAACATATACCGTGAATTTCGCTCAGCTGTAACGTGTCCATGGCTATCAGGGTGATGAGAGGCGCCGGTTCATATTATATGTCAGTGGCGTCGGCCCCACGAGCGCAGTAAATCCGTGTAGTAAAACCTACCGGCACACCACGATCTCGCCGCTAAAGCTCTCATTTTTCTACTGCTGAGAGAACTCCCGGTTTCGCTGCAAGAGCATCGTCACGACCGTCAAAATTACGCCGCGGCTTGTTTTGCGGTGAGTTGAGGGGAATAAAAACATGATATTTCAATATTTTGCCGTGTATAAGCTAATAAACTGAGACAAAAACGGATGCCTGTTCGGCGTTCAGTGAACATTGACGGTTTATTGTTAAAGTTATTTGGCAAAAGTAAAAGTGTTTTTTCGTGGTCCTTTTAAAGGTGCCCTACAACGATATTGAGCAGGAGTGTTTTTCGCCTTACACAAGCTTACCGGTATTATGGGACCCTAGCGTATTCGCACCGCAACGCCACTAAACAAAACGCTTATTTGCAATGCCACAGATAAACGCGGACTTTTTTTTCTTTCAGTCTCTTTTTCAAAAACTTGATGACGAAGTTGTTGGAACCGCACAGTTGGCGTTGTCAATAAAGTGATACCCTTGATTTCATCATTAAAATTTCGAGCGATCCCCGCGCTGACGATATTTAAATGTGTATATCACAGCGGACACGAGGACCTGCGTGAGCACTCGATTGCATCTCGTTGGAATGAATTCCTCGATGTGAATCAAGCAGTAATTTCAGTTATTGCCCCGAAGCCAACGGAGAACCGGACAAAAAGCTGCCAGAGGCTGTTAGACGTGGTCTGTGGACCGCCTCTAATTTGTCAGCAGGATATCCATTTGCAGGATACAAAAGCAAGCCACACGCAAAAACAAAGATACGTCAAATAATCAAACAATAAATATTAAAGCAATAAAAAGTTGCATACTCCCAACTTCTAGCAGCGTCACACAAAGCGAAGTAAACACAAAATCCTATACACACAACTTTGACAAAATCGGCATCTATTTGCGGAAAAGTTACAGCGAAACAAACGTTGCATACGCTACTTCTTCTAACAGCAATATACAAAAATCCAATAAATGTAAAATTAAGAACAAAATTGCAACTATATACCAAATTAAATTATCATGAAGCAAAAGTTGCAGAGTAGCAACTTCCAATATCGATATGCAAAACGCAAATAGATGTAAAAGTTAGGGGATGCAAAAATGCTTGCCTTTTTTTCCCCTTTTTCATTAATTAAAATAAATCACAAAAAAAGAATCAGTAATGACATTCTCCTCATATTAGAAATATCAATATTAGAAATTAAATAAACTAATGAAGGTAAACGATCTTTTATTGACTGATAAGTGTAGGCAGCACGAGCTCGTAATATATCATTCATTTTACCAAAAGACGGGCGTATTATACTATGAGAATGTTCGAAGACCTTCAAGATCATACATAGGAACAAAATATGCGCAGGAGATGAAAAGCCACTGCTGTGCAGCCATTTATGGTCATGCATGGGGATTCCACTGGGACCGCCTCTAGCGCACTCTTACAAACGTGTTCCTCTCTGACCATGCATTTGCGTTCGTTTCTTGTCACTTGAGAACGAAGCTAGAATCCTTTACAACATGTTCATGGTCCTTAGTCTATACAGCATTTGGAAGACTAGTAAGGTTGTAGCGTCATGCGGACGTGAACGTCCGCGAAGTCAGAGACAATTTAAATGAAAGTGTCGCATATATTTGCGATAAATACCAAGCACAACCTGACCCCCCTCCCCCCCCCCGCCTCCCCAACTCGGATGCTGGTTTTGAAGGAATTAGTGCAACTGAAGAGATTTTAATGTACGCGCGTCTACCAAAGTAAAGCCGACGTGTGTCAGCCTTTTTTTTTTTTGTGTGTGTGAGTGTTGCGTGAGGTTTGTTCATGTCAATACAGACAATAAATAAAAAAATATAGGTGGCCGAGTAGGTTTGCGCATCGCAGTTTGGAGCGCGGGTAGCGAAAGCTCACGCTGCAGAACCCAGAAATTTTGGGTAACATCCCACCCCTGCCAGTCTCTACAAGTATGAGCATCGTACCGGCGTGCGGTCGTGTATCATTACTGCGTAGTGCGCTTTAAAGTACCCAGGCCAGCAGTTGTACCGCACTGGCTAACTTTCTCATCACCGCTGGAGACTCCAGACGCCCGTTGAGGCTGAGTTATAACTTCCGGCTGTATAAACATACATACAACACAATTATTATTATTAAGGTGATACATGTTTTCAACAATATTTATTTTATATGTACTGAGCCAAGGTTTTGTGGAGAGAAACCGTGCTCAGTGGCAATAGACCGAAGCACCTTATTTCGAAGTTACATAGGTTTTTGCATGTTCGTTTGAGTACTTTTACCCCAAAGAAGATGACAATAATTGATGTAAGACTGAAAGAGTGAGTACTAAATATGTAAATTCACATTAACTGTAAAAGATGGCAGCAGCGGGACATCTCCAGACACCCTTTTTAGCTTCATTACAAGATAATAAACATAATCACTCCCCAAAATATGTTTAAAAAAATATTCACAGCATTGTTTGTTGTTTAATTAAGTCAATTGATAGAAATCCTATTATAAATATTATATAGGGCTTTGTTCTTCGGTAGAACAACTATAGCTTTTGTTTCCTGGATGTTAATTTTGACCACATTGTTGTTGAATCATATAAGAAACCGGCTAAGGATATCGTTTGCGTCTGCTAATTATTGTTCCGCCATTGTTTCTGCGAAAAATAGGTTTGTATCCTCAACATATACAACGTATTAAATTTAGCAGCTAATATTTACAATCTCTTTAATATACGCATATAGTAAGCAACAATGAACCGAGTATACTAGCTGGGGAACAACGCATTGCATGAGCAAAGGCGATTCATGACCAACGATCACAACACATAGCATATATTGCTCTAAACAAGATCGCAAAATGGACAGAGCTACATCACGCACGCCATAGCAGCATATATTATAGGGTAGTATTTTAGCGTGGATGTATTGAAATGCCTTGCTAAATCTGTCAACATACCAAGGGTAAACAGCTGATTTTCTCTATCCGTTTGAATAATTTAGTTTTGTTGGAACAAGACAGACTTTGTTGGCCTTCCTTTGCAGAAACCGAATGAAAAATCAGATATTACAAAATTCTTTAAAAAAAAGTCCAGGCGTCTTAGTTTAATTGTTTTCAGCACTTTAGAAAAATTGGAAGTGCAGAACTAGACGTATAGTTTGTTAGCACTTTTCCAACTCCTCCTTTAAATGTCACCGATACTTTAGCTAATTTAGTTTTTTGAGGAAATGACCCACGTGACAAGGTAAGGTTGTAGATACGCGCCTTGCAAGAGGGGATAATATCTAGTACATATTTTACTGCCCTAGCATGTAAATCATCTTTGCCGCAACGTCTACTATTGTTAAGGCCTGTAAACGTGGTACATTTACAAGTATTTTTAATCAATCGGTTCTAAAAAGTGTTCTGTGTACACTATATGCTGTACAAAATTTGAAGCATTATTATTATGTAGAGGTGGGTTTAATTTCATGAAGTCTTAATCGAAGCGTTCTGCTAGCGATGCCCCACACCCATTTCTCCCATCAACAGAAAGTTCGCCAATTGCTTTATGCCGTTCTGCCGTGGTCCATGGATTTCGTCCATGGATTTAAAAACAATTTCTGATCGATTTTTGCTTTCCGCAATTTCGATTAAAAAGTTACGTATCATACTAAAATTTTGCTTTTCGGAACTCATATGTTGGTCGGTCGCGAAAATGGCTTGAATACGGTCAATTTATCGGAATATCTCGACGTTATAAAGAAATTATCTAAGCAATTCTTCTTTTTAACATTCTAGGGGCGCAGAAGGGAGATCCAGGGCTTTTTAATTTTTAGTGATAAGACATTTATTGGCACAAAACAGGTGCACAGACGGCAGCGTACCAGGGAAAGCAGATAGGCAAAAATACTTACGACAGAGAGCCTGCTAGCCTGCCGCCATGTACGTTGCCTTTGTGAACCTTTGGAATATTCGATGTGTAAACATTGGTGGCCATGTTCATAAATGTGTTATAAGCCTTATCTATACATGTTTTAGAATACAGTAAACCCCAATTAGTGCTCACAATTTCGACCCTAAAATCTTACAAATCACGTTCGGATATGCTGAGAAAAACATACGACACTCCATTTAATTTCATTACAGAAGTGCGACAACCGCAGGATATAAATATTGAATTGTGATCACTAACATCACTAATGACTGTATCAGCCTCATGGACATATGTGCTGATATTGGTAATAAAATTTCAAGCGCACTTAAGGAGAAATATTTATTAGGGAGACTGGATAACATTGATGAAGCCATTTGAACTGATTATGTTATCTAATTACGATGAGAAGGACGAGTGTAGCAGTTTGTTTACGTTTACGTCTCCCGCAAGTAAAATGGTTAATTTCTTTAGCAATAGAAATTCAAGGTACTTGTCTAGAAAAGTTCTATCTTATCAAAACATGCCGATTGCGGCCTATAATCTACAGTACAAAATTAAGTAATTACTTCTTGCAGCCAGTATTGCAAAGTCAGGCCATTTAAGTGCACATCGCCAAAGTTCACACCTAATGTTTTGTCGAACGTGGATAAAAACACCTCTTCCGAGGTTTTCTCTGACGATTTAAATAAATATTTTTACCGCCTCGCAAAACGTACATACGTACGTCCTCGTGATACATTGTTTTGATTAGCATACGGACGTCGAACTACAGTGCATTAAAATACGGGGGATCGTTGGAACCTGAACTGGTTGCATGAGGCTCCTGGTGCAGATCGCGACAGGTGTCGACGCCGGCGCACCGCTATATGGTGGGGTGGTAACGTTAGCGATAGGCGCACTTGCCAATGGTTGCGAACGCTTGATGCAATATTCGCCAGACTTGGTGGGCTGCGGCGAATTTCTCTATCGTGACGACTGCATCGCCGCGATTGTTGTCTACACACGCAGCATCACGAGCTTCTATTGACGAGCCGCATCGCACATTGTAGTACATTGTAGTCGAACATACATTCGGGTAGTGACTCGTACCCAATAGACCTGTTGCTAAATTACCCAAGCATGAAGGAGAATGTTGGGAATGTAGTTCTACGCTCCGCCAGCGCTCGCCTCCCCGTATACACCGACGCGCGCCGCACTCCGTTTACAAACACTGGCCGAGCGCTTCGCCTCGTGCAGGGAGGGGGGGGGGGGGTGAGGGGGGGCAAGAGCGGCCTGGCTCTCGCCGTGTTTTTTATCAATGCGACAGCGGGCTCACTGGCTACCTCTACATGGATGCGACCCTGGCATCCAGATTGGTCACTCATTTAATTCACTTTAACCACTGCGTTTACATGGATCTAAATCGACCGGTGGCGACACCTCGCGTCGAATGATTACAGCGCACCACGTGATTTGTCGGGGGGGGGGGGGGGAGTCGAGTCCATCGATGACTACGCTGCCTGCACGGTGGCACAAAATGGTGAGGTAGCAAAGTTCGAAGGTCATCTTATGCTACAGTGTACTAGAATACTTGGGTAGTGTTGGGACCGGAGGGGCTCGTCTGAAGCGCGTGGTATTGATCGCGACAGGTGTCGACACCGGCGCGTTATCCAGAAGGTGCAGCGCATGCGCGGCTGCACGCGCGAAAATATGAATCTTGGTGCCGCTTTGCGGGAGTGCACATAGGATTTCTGATACACCTTAGCAGCTACGACCTGCCAGCGGTCGTACCGCGGCACCGATTACGCTGCGGCACGATCGTCAGTAACATGATGATTCAATGTATTGGACGGTACAAGCTACATTACCCTTCCTTTACATAAAAACATTTGCGACTTTAAAGAAGCGTACTGCAAGCTGTTTCAACGTAGAATTAGCTGGCCGACGTTTCGGTTTGTCGGATGGTGAACATTTTAAATGAAATGCCCATTCCCTTGGTCGCAAAGGCCGAACATTAGATATTTGAAAGAAATATATAAAACTCGGAAGCAGTTTTTTTTTCCATTATCTTATTTTTTATAATGGAACGAAATGGCACATGCTAAAGTCCGAGATTGTTTTAGTATGTTTTATAATACCCAGGTTAACCTCCTATCTTCGTTTCTGCCCGTCTTCTTTTTTTTACCTCTAATCAGCTCGCTTCACTTGACACTCATTCTTGTGTTCATTTATGCGGCGAATCACCCAAGCGACTGTCGCAAAGGGGTGAGAATCTTTTTATTTCTTCATGGCTGCCACGACCATCCGAGGACCACCCGACGTTCACTTGTAAGAAATGGCTTATAAGCCGTGACAATTTTTATCACGCGTTTCAGCATTGAACTCAAGTCCAACAACTGAGACAACGTGGGCTGAACAAGTAATGCTTTATAAGATTCAAAGAAGAAAACAAACAACTATTTCACATCATTTAGACCAGGAAACAACAGCCACGTAATTAAGGCAAGGTAAAAGTTGCAATAGTTTACAGCACGCCATTGAAATACATGGCTACTATGTGCAGCGTATACATGGTTACAATGTGCAGCACATACATGGCCCCGAAGGTATACTTGGCATACCACATCAGGTGTGTTGTCGAAACAAATGAACACCGCCCTTTTGGTGCTGATCTTGTTAGACTTCGGCTCAAGAGCAGTCTCCAAATAAGCAACACCGTAATGTTGCTGAACTTGTGAACAGCCCAGTAGAGTTTGCGTCGCGATCGATGCCTTGTGGGATCACGGCAGGAGCTCGCTGTTCACCACTGTTGACAACAGGTCTGGTTTCCCGAGCGAGCCCCGAACGCTTTGCAACGATGGGCTGGCTGGTGAACTTGCCTTCCGCTTCCTTTCCTCTCGTTCTGCGGAGAGGTCATCATTGAGGTCCTGGGGTACACTCGGCAGCAGAGTCGGTACTGCGTCTGGCGTAAGCGCTGGGTGTCCACGAAGGGTCCTCACTCCTTTCCGCCGATGATGTGGCCGCAGTCTCGAAGGATGAAGCGGGGCTCGAAGTGCAGCTCGCAGACGGCGCTTGTTTCTTTAAGACGCTTGTCCGATCGCTGCAGATTCTTCTCCCAAAGATCTCTTTTGGCTCTATCCTTTCGAACGCCGAAAAGGGACGTCGTTTTCACTCATTTCACTCGGATGAGGTCCGTTTTGCAACCAGGTGCAGTAGCAGAGTTCTGTCGCTGTTTCGCCGGCGGCATTCTCGGCACTACCCTTATGCGTTCACCATCCGCAAAATCAGAACACAAGGATTCAAAGCATATTACGATCAAACACACGAAAACTATGAAATCGTGGTCCCGACACGCGCACCGCCTCGAAGAGAAAAACACACGGAACTATACTCTGTTTCACCTTGTGTCGCACCGCCAGGAAAGGCTACAAGCGCGAGCTTTTTGCTCTAGGGGACATCTCGGCGGCACAGGCTCTCTCGTGCACCAAGGGCAGCTGCCAACGCTTATGAGCTCGCGCTTCTAGCCTTCGCTGCGGTTCAACATAAGGTGAAACGGAGTGTATAAAATCGTTGTACCGACACGTGCACCGGTCAAAGTGAAAAAAAAAACAAAAAGGCGGCTGCGCGATTTTCTCCGGATAACTCGACTACAGCGCCGCCACGAACTGTCAATACACGCGCCCTCACGAGCTCCCCTGCCGAGCCGCTCCGGTCCCCAACACTACCCAAGTATTCCTAGCACACTGTAGGGTGCCTACATGTCTGTCTGTCTCAGGGTGAAGACACCCATTGTTGCACTGGAATGTTCAGCGCGTGACGCCTCTCGCGCACTCGGTGCGTGACTTGGGCGCTAAAATGGCGTCTCTGCATTAGCCGAAGCTACGCGCTCGAGCTGATTGACACCGGATTGCGCGTACTTCAAAATGCATAAAAAAACGATTGGGCGTAGAATGGCTGAGATGTCACCACCGCTAAGCAAAGCGCGCGTGTGTATGAAGGCACTCTATACTTCGTTTCGGCTTGGGTCCAGACGCAGCCGATGCTACAAGCGCAAGCATGTGGCCCTGAACAGTGCTTGAACTGCACGGGCGCGCGTGCTTGGAAGGGACACCGAAAGCCCGGAGCTCGCGCTTGCCGCATCGGCTGCGTCTGGACTGCTGAAACGAAGCAGGCACACCGTACTTATACTTCGTTTCAGCTTGGGTCCAGACGCAGCCGATGCTACAAGCACGAGCGTGTGGCCCTGAACAATGCCTGTACTGCACGAGCGCGCGTGCTTGGCAGGGACGCTGGAAGCCCGGAGCTCGGCGCTTGTAGCATCGGCTGCGTCTGGACCCAAGCTGAAACGAAGTGTAGTATTTCTCCCCTCCCTCCTCCCCCCCCTTCTCCCGTCCTTCAGACACCCGATTCGATTCGCTAGAGTTTGCATAGAGGTCTCAATTGGCTTGAAAATCGCAAACCAACCTCGTCAAACAAATCGGATCAGACTCGATTCGTTGCGCTTGGCTAGCAATCGAGACGTTTGCATGGGACGATTCCATGTGCTAACTCAATTCGATGCGCTACTGTCGTATCCATGTAAACACAGCTATAGTTTACATGGATGCGACCGTAGCGCATCGAATTGACTTTAACCGCTGCGCTTACATGAATTGAACCCACTGGTTGACACATCGCGTCGAACGATTACAGCGAACCTCGAAGATCTGTCCGGTGGCGACGATTAGTGCGGTCGATCGAATGACTACAGTCTGTTATACCCAGGTGCAACGCTGTCATTAGCGGAGCGAGATGGGGTTAATCTGTTGATCATTTGCACGTGTTCTCGCGCAAATAACCATAGATGAGCTACGTGCTGCGCGTAGCTTTGACAGCGTTGACGCACATGAAACAGAGTACACACAGTCTGGACGGTGGACAAAACGGAGGGAAGGGAGCCGAGTCTGAAAGCCATCTTAGTATTTCTCCCCTCCTCCCTCTCTCTCTTCCACCGTCCTTCAGACACTCGATTTGATTCGCTAGAGTTTACATGGAGGTCTCTATTCTGCTTGAACCAACCTCTTCAAACGGATCGGACTCGATTCGATGCAATTGGCTAGCGAATCGAGACGTTTACATGGGACGATTGGATACGCTAACTCGATTCGATGCGCTACTGTCGTATCCATGTAAACGCATGCAGCCAGCGAACCGAAGCTCCTGCGGCGTTTCTTGCTTCTTTTGCCATGTCGTATTCTGTTATTTCTTATGTCTGACTACTGGCGCTCGCTGCCAGAGCCCGAGCAGCAGCGATACAGCGAGAACGTCTGCGCTGACGGCGTTGCCTTCGAGGATCCCTGCGCCGTGAGCGAGGAGCGCTGGCGCTACGACGTCAAGTCGGCCCAGTTGCTGCTGCCAACCTCCATGGCGCACGTTGTCGTCTACTTGATCTTCGCCGAGCTAATTTACGGCCGAAACGGTGCAAGCGTACAAGTCTCTCGAAGCCTACAACTACATCGTGTCTGGTAAGAACTGGTTGAGCACTATGCGTGCGAATATCGGGAGTCGTTCGTGTCGGAAATTTAACTGCACTTTTTACGCCACAGGCTCAGTACGAGACTGGAAGCTCTGGAAGCATCAGGACGCCATGCTGTGCGTCGTCCGAGCCAAGGTGATGCCGTCGCAGCGGGCAGCTGTTACACCCAACGATGCCTGGGTGTATAGTAAGCAACCGAAGAACTCCTGGGCGGCAACTTGTGTGCAAACACCGTAGGAACGAAGTCCGAGTGGCCTGGACCAGATGACGGTTTCCCTACGCATAGGAGTGCAGTCAGTGCTGGGAACACAGATTGCAGTGGAAGTTGCACGCTTACCTTCAATGAAGGCTTGCCACACAAGCGGTCGTCCGTGCGAGGCGACTATTTTTTTGCGATTACACGCAGATTATCCATTTACTGCGTCTGTCAGCGTTTGCCGGATAATCGTAGAAGCTTATTCTACAACTTTTGCAGTACCTTTCGGCACAATCAACAGCCAGTGCAGCTTTGCGGCATGCCGAAATGCTGCGTCGCACGTGCAAAGCGCCCGCTGTTTTGCCGCACACCTGGCACGCCTGACTGATCCGGCGCGATCGCAGCGCCGCCGCAACTCTGTGACGTCAATCCCGCGCGTCGATGTGTAGGGAGTATTCACTGGCGGCCATAACTGTGTGCGCGACTGCTGAGCGCGTGCTGATGGTGAGCTTCAACGGTTTTCTTGCGACGCGCATTCCACAACATCAAGATTGTCGGTCTTACCAGCCTAATAATGAGAGCTCATTCTGAGCATGCGCTCTAAACAGCGCCCTCAAATATGGCGTCCAGTGAATACCCTTTATAAAAAGTTCAAAGTAAATCAACCAAGAAGAGGCTTTGACAAACGTGCGTGCTTGATGAAATTTGTTTTAGAACTTTTGCTTTAGAAAATTATTAGTTGAGACGCCAGCACGTGCAGCGCGTGTGACCACACCACGCAGCATGCTCCGTATGAAGCTTGGATACTTTATCAAAATATGTATTGCTACGATGATGGGAAATATTTTGAAGCTGATTTGAGCGAGTATCCTGTGATTTTGTCATCCCCAGCGCGTGGCTACCATAAACATTGGCGGCAATTTAATCGGTTTCAGATCACGTGGCCGCTCTGGCTGTAAGTTGAGGGGGTGAACGGGTGAACGCTGCTTGTTTTTCTCTTTTTTAACGAGTGCCGTTGCGTGTACGAAAGAAAAAGAACAAAAAATGAAGCGTGTTTTATAGTTGAACAATTTAAAGCGGCATTTACTCAAAGCACGAAAGGTTTTGCATCGCCCCTTTAAAAGTTGAGTGTAGCGGGCGCTCTTTGCTTCCTGAAATGCCTTCATAGCGCGAGAGTTCATGTCAGATAGCCTGCGTCAGATCGCGATCAAAAGCAAACAACTCGGGCTCATATCCGCAGCCGCAGTTGGTGTTAAGCCAAGACGCTGGGCAAGCAGCGTGCGAAAGCGAAAAGGAAGCGCGTTTTGACACGAGGAAAAAGGGAAAACGGAAAGACACGCCACGGGAATTAAAGTCAGCAGCGGACAAAGTGACGGGATAAGTATATAATGTAAGGATGCGAAAATGGATGACTGCAGCCGGCTGGGCAATCGACGGCCCGCTGAAACCGGCCACCGCTCCGTTATTACGACGATCGTGATACAGCCTATACAACCGCGCGATACGCTCCCGTCGGGGCCAAGCCGAGCGGAACCTCGTTTATTTGTCAATTCTGGAGCCGCCGGCGCGGAAAAACGGACTGCCGTAAGGATAATCTTTGCAGCGCCAGACGAAAGAAACGTGAGATATACTTTTGAGAAGAAAGAAACCCGAAACGCTGTGTACCGAAGACGGGAACGTGGGTGTGGTCACTGAGAGCTTATAAAGCCCGAGGCTTTTTTTTTCAAGCTTCGGGGTTTGTTGTAATAAGCGGTATTGGGTTCCGAGTATCTTGTCGTTGCTCCGCCACCGATAAGATAAGAGCATTATGAGCGATGAATACCGGGCATCGAATTGCTGGACAAGAAGCGGGAACATAAGTCGCACCCTCGCGCAAAATGTGCAAAAAAACGAATGATAAGAATGTTATATGACGGCTGTATTGGAAGGCGATTTTTTTATCACTATGAAACATTGCTTCGTAAATTTTCGCTGCATAAATTGGTCGTAAGAAGGCATTACAGAGAATTTGTATTCCTTCACAAAGTTGTGTCATGGCAGGGTAAATTCGGCGGCTTTATTACAAACTACTGAGTTTCATGTTCTTGCTTCTCCGTTGACGATCCCATCGTCAAGTATACAAATTGCTTATGGTTCACTAAACTTTAACCTCGACATATTTTCATCCACTCATGAGTTTCTGTTAAATCTACGTGACTAGATGTCGCATGACTTTTATTGATTTAACTTTGTTGTTTCCTGCATTTTTAGCTTTTACTCCATGTATGTTTAGTGCACCACACTGTAAAGCGAGGGGATGTTTGTGGGCATGAGAAAAATAAAACAATTTATTATTATCATTATTAGTAGTGAGTTTTGGGGTTATATCCCGCCAATAATGTTCCCCACTATCGTGTTGATATAGGTGTACTTTTTGCAGAAAGAATAGACAGTATAAGGACGCAGTCACTGCTCACGCATCTTGCAAAAGACGCGGTGTTCTCGCTGCACACATGAGGAGAGGATTATCCGCGGATATGCCATAAGCATGGTCGAAGCACGTTTGGTTCGTGCATATGTGTGCTTAGATGATGACTGTAGAGAGTGTTGAAGCATGTACTAAGGCTTTTTAACGCTACCCCCAATCGCAAAATGTCGTTCGTCCGTTCTTTTGTCCGTCCGTCCCTCCCTGCCTTTCCCGCTAAATATGGCGAAGTCGGTATCACGAGACCCATACACGAATTCGAATTTCTCGGCTAAAATTAGCGGAACAAATCACGTCACGCGACCCATGCGCCGATTCAGTATCCCCGCTATATTTGGCGGGAAAGTTGCATCACGTGACCTGGACATCTGGGGAATTGGACGGCACGTGACGCATACGTCAACTCACTTTCGCCGCTGAACTTGGCGGAAAAATTTACGTCTTGCGTCCAAAGTCGTTACAGAATTGGTGTGTAATGCGTCTTGCGCCACATTACACACCAATTTCTTATACGAAAAAAAAAGAAAACTCAAACTGAAATGGTTTGAGCTTTCTTCTTTTTTTTTCGGATTGTTCCTTAGACCAGACAGATTTCTGTCGAAGATGTTTACTTTCAATTCCTTATAATGCGTTTCATGCATTCAGAGGACTTTAAAAGTAAAAGTCGCTGCTTTTTTGTTTCTTTTTGTGACCAATGAGACCGTTACAACCGATCATACAAGCAAGAAACACCCCTCATACCGTATGTGCAGATTCACGCTTGTATGACGTAAAATCTAGACCGGTTATAACAAAGTCGACGGGAATTTGAAATCACTTCGCTATATCCGTCGTGTCCGTCGGTACGTCATAGGTACTTTGTCGCTAGCGCTCCGAACGCCTCTTGCGGCACGCCACGACGGATTCTCTGCGTGTGATGCGGAAAAGCCGCTTCCCAGATAAGGAGAGGGGGACCATACGACGATGCGGAGGCTGCCACCAACGGCCTTTGCAGCACCTCTGCGGCTCGTTCTGGGTGGCTGCTTGTCCGCGGCAGCAAAGTGCGGTGGTCTGCGACTCGGGAAACCTTCAGAATTGATGTTTTTTTATTACCAGAAAATTTAATAATGCGAAAGCATTAACTGTCTCATGGAGCGAACCGGCGTTATCAGCTTTTGAAGCCGCGCCAAATGGCGCCTAGACTCCCCTGTCCGGTGTTTTCGCTATATCCGCAGGTGCAGCTGAATTTCTTTCACTTAAACAGACACAAACACATTGAGGAAGTGCAAAAGGGAATGGGAAATCTTAATCGGTTCTCCTTAGCCTCAATTTCGTTATAACCGATTTCGTTATAAACGGTCGTGACAGTTTAGACCATTTGCTATATTACCCAAGCATCAAGGATAATGCCAGGATCAGTGTTCCGCGCGCCACACGCGGACGCCTTCCCCGTATAAAATATTCGTAGTAAATAACCAAAATAAAGCGTTGACGAACGCGTGTGCAAGATGTCATTTGTTTTAGGCATTTGCGTCAGAAAATTTACTACTGCTGAGGCCAGCACGTGCGGCGCGTGGAACACATATCCCTGCATTCTCCTTGATGCATGGGTAATATAGCAATAGGTTTAATCCCGGTGTGACGTCGCGGCTTTAGATGACAGGTCCTCGTCTCTGTCTCGCTCTCTTGCTGTTTCATCTTTCAGCTAGAGGTATATCCAGTGTTATCGCATTAGTAATTTCCTAAACAAGTCCTGCGGGTAACCTTAACAAAAACAGTTCTGCAATCATTGGTCTAATAAACATACTTATAAAAAACACAGAAGTTATTAGTAAGGGTATGTAGGTTCGTATGCCATCTTATCTGTTTATGCATGTTGAGTGAATAGATTCGTGTCACTTATTTTTAGCACCGATCGCGAAACTTTTATTTCAATTGAGTGGATCGGGTAAGAATAATAGAAAGAAAGGAAAATTTGAAAACACGAGAAACTGAACCCTACGTCAGTCTGTTCCAAACTAAAGCCGCGGGCACACCCGTTACATCGCACAAAAGACAATCTACAAACACTGTCCGAGGCGTGTATTATGACGTCACATTGGTGAAACAAAATTTGTCTGCAGACGTGTTGGAAGATACACACGTATGAATCAAACTTGCCTCGCAAGTGTTTGACGCCTGTCCACCGGTACTTCCGTCAACATGTCTCCAGGCCGTGTCTTTTGCGCTATGTACGGGCGGCTTGACTGCGGCTTGAGTCCCACGGGAGAGGCTCCGCCCACGGAGAAAGGGAGCTACTCACACCAGCGGGCCTCTCGTAAACTACTCCTTAGTGCAAGGTGCTAACCAAAATAGGTTCTGACAATTGAAAGATCATATACGAGCTTAATTTTCGCACCGTCAGGTAAAGGGTTTGCTTGCTTTATGAAGCTTCAAATGCTCTCTACGCTAGCGGGGAAATTGACGTCACATGACCAATACACCAATTAATTTTTCCCGCTAAATTTGGCAGAAAACTTGATGTCACGGGACATGACATCAAAATACCTACGCACCAATTTGTAATGATAATAATCCCTGGAGAAGGGAAACAAGGGGACAATAGACAAGCACAAATCTCCAAATAGAGCTAGGTGACTGGTGCGCGACCGAAAACAATCCGCCTGGTCCTGGTATCCAACCAGAGACCTCTCCGTTTCCAGTAGAGCGCTCTGCCAACTGAGCTAACCAGGAGTTTGACGTCAGGAGAGCAAACGGGTTTTATCACCTGCCACCAGTCTAACACCAGCAAGAGTGAACGGCCTACATTTTTAAGGTTATGATAATGTTTTCGGTCGAGCACCAGTCACATAGCTGTATTTGGAAATTTGTGTTTGTCCTTTGACCCCCTTGTAACCCTTCTCCAGGGATTATTATCCTCATTCTTGTCCAGCTCGCTTGCACCTTTGCATTAATTGCATCACCATCAGCACCAATCTAGTTTCCCCGCTAAATTTAGCGAGAAATTTTAGCTTACGTCACTTGTGCACCTAGCCAGTTTTCCACTGAATTTAGCGGGGAAATTGATGAAACAAAATATAGGTTTTCACTCCCCCAAAACAACTGTTTTATGACTTTACGGAAATTCTACCAGGAGCTGATTATACAGTGTATTTTACGCATCGCTGACACTAGGAGATGAAGGTCGCTGCCACATATTTAATTACTGACGAAATGAAACGGCAGGGCGTCTCTTTCGCACGTTTGACCTGTCAAAACGCGCTCCTTGCCTTCGGTCGTGCTTAAACTGTGCCTCCAAAACCCGAATACAAGAAAGAAGAAAAAAAAAACCGGTTCCGCGTATAACTCGCAGGATTTGATTTTCCAACGCTTTTCTTCCGTCAATATAACACGTTGTTTGACCTACCAGAATTCGCGCTCCTGTACGGAACCGGAAATGACTCTTATCGTCTCCCCTCGAAGTTGTTTTCACACGCCAGCCGCGAAAAGGAATTCAGGAAAGGGGCAGGAAGGGAAGTGGGGTGGGAGGCTAGAACGAAACAAACTCTGTTCAGCCTCAAGCTGACAGTGTTGTGGAAGCTGCACACTCACTGGACAAATAAACCGCTGCCCTTTTGTCACGTGACCTCACACAGTGTGCGTGGGTAGGGGTGGGAGAGTGGTCACGTGGGGTGGACATAGAGGTATGATTGGTCCAACATGCGCGTAACTTCCACCGCGCTGTCAGCTTGAACGGTGACACGAAGGGTAGCTTGACGCGCGCTATTATTGATTTCCCTCGAAATGGCAGTTCGGGCGCCTCGTAAACTAGGTTCGGCGGTGACACCGAACCAGAACAAAGAAAACGACCGCCGCCGTGGAGAGATAGCGAAACGGAGCAGGCGAAGATTCGAACGACCCAAGCAAAATAAAACGAAGAAGCAGAAGCAATCTGTAGAACGGTATTGATACGGGAAGAAACAACAGTAAAACGGGGTGAAGGCTTAAAAGAAAGCGGAACGCAAGAGAAAAGTGAGGACCCAAGTGGAACGTAATAAAGCTAGCCGGGACAACATGCGCTCTCGTTCTCTTTCTTTCACTCCCTCATTCAACCATTCGCTCAGACACACACTGACTTACGCTCGCTCTCTAGCGCCCTCATAACATCATTCATTAACTCAAGCATGCACTTACTCTCTCACTCACTTACAGACACACACACTCACCCAATCAACCCAAACTCATTCAGAAATTCATTTTGTCACACATTCACCGATTTAATCAGACAAGCTCACTCGCTCACGCAAATGGCTCACTCACAGAGATTCGCTCACACACTCACCCCCATGCTCACGCAATCATTCATCCATAACCAGGGTGTCGAAACAGAAAACAAAAAACTGAAAAACGAAAAAGAAGATATTTTTGGGCGGAACGAAAATGTAATCGAAACGTTATTTATTATTTTGTTCCAGGGTGAAACCGATAAAATTTTCTTATCGATTTTCGCTTCAAGGGGAAAGTTCAGGAATTTCAGTATTCGTTTCAACCAGCGGAGTAGGCGACTGCCGTTGGTTCGCTGCCGAAATTGAAGAGTCGACAAGCAAGCCCTCACCCCCGCGTCTAAGCTCAGGGTGAACAAGAGCAGCAAAAATAAATTAAAAAAAATACAAGAAGAAAAACATGACACAAGGCGCCATTGCTCCCCGCCAGTGAAAGCACGGTAGTGCGATTTCCACTTCTCAGTGTACGACGCGCCTTTACGCTCTCCCGATGCTTTCCTTAGCTCTTGCTAAGGAGAGCATTGCTCCCCGCTCCCGACGACACAGACAGACAACGGATCACGGCCGCGCGGGAAGTTTGCACCCGACCTGGCGCTGCAGAAGTTCATCTTTTGTTCTCTACGGATACGGCATTCTGAGAATCTGCTGCCGAAGTGTACCGGTTCATCCCTATGGGGCGCGAGAGAACAAATCGTGCTCGAAAATTGTTCAGCTGTGACAGCGTCTCAAACAAATCGACGTGCCGGATTGAGGACTGCCAGAACGTTGTTTCTGGAGACCACGGCAATATCT
Organism: Ixodes ricinus; assembly: GCA_037355805.1. Classification (NCBI taxonomy): domain Eukaryota; kingdom Metazoa; phylum Arthropoda; class Arachnida; order Ixodida; family Ixodidae; genus Ixodes; species Ixodes ricinus. Next base: position 14,118 of record JAZHYW010009951.1, on the reverse strand, counting down.
TGGAGCGCCATTTGCAGCTGGCGCCACAAAGAGATATAGGACAAGTTGCTTGCTGAGAAAGCCGTGTCCACAAAGCGTGTTGTACCGGGCTGGGATGGAGACTTTCCTGCCGCAAAGCTGAGGCTAGTGGACATAACCAGCATGCTCCAGCCGACTTCGTCGAAGTGCGTTTCACTTGAAATAACAGAGTACAAGCATCATCAAAAGTTGCGTCGAGCTCGTGATGATAAACGAACGGCCGTTCCGACTCGTCGATGACACCGGCTTTCGCCAGCATATTGATCCGATCCTAAAAGAACTCGGCGCCAGACGGACTATAACAGCGGTGACTGTTAAGGACAGAGTCCATGAAGAATCCAAGAGCAAGCGAGAGGAGATTTCTTCGTCGCTTAAAAGACCGATGTTTCCTCTCAAAATTGACTGCGCGTCCCGACTTGACCGGACTTTGCTCGGAATCAATGTACAGTACACGGAAAATGGAAAGCTGGTTCTTCAGCTACTGGCCATGAAGGAGCTTTTTGACGGACACACTGGTGAACACCCTAGGTTTCAAGTTAAAAGCACACTGTCTCGCTACGACCTCAGCATCAGCCAGGTGTAAAGTATCACAACCGATAAAGGAGTTAACATGCTTAAGGCTGTTCGTCCTCTCGGTGAAGCTGATGATGAAAGTGATGACTGCAGTTCGCACAGAGAGGCCGATAGCGGCGACCATGCATTTGAAACCTATTACGGCTCAATTTCTTTGTTGGACGACGCAGGGGATACTCAGCTCCCAGGTCTCGGTGAAGCAGATTTGATGTTAGGCGTCAGGTGTGCCGCGCACACAATTCAGCTGGCCGTTAGTGATGCCATCAAAGAGTCTGGTTCCTGCACCATCGTCGCAGAGTGTCGCACGCTTGTGAGGAACCTTCGCGTAAGGAGTGGTATGGGCTTGATAATGAAGCTTGGGCTAAAGAAGCCTGTCGTCGATTGCCCGACACGATAGATGTCGACTTTGAATATGTTGGTCAGGTTCACTGGATTAAACGGCTTCGTCGAGGACTTTCTATCGAAGAAAGAACGCTCCCGCCAGATCGAAAGCATGTGGGCACAAGTTGAAAGGCTCACTTTGTCCGTGCACTTGTTTCACTCGTCCTGTGTCAAATTTTGCGCTGTTTTCACGTTTGAAGATGTTCAACTAACTCGCCCAACTTACCACCTTGTTGAAATTCACAGTATCCCTTGAGCCGGCACAAGTGACCACGAAGACGCTTCAGAGGGAGCAGCCGACAATTGGAGACGTTTACGATGCATGGTTGACGTGTGTCATAAATACCTCCAAAATACCGTCGCCACTGATAAAGGCCTTGGGTCAGTCCATGAAGAAGAGGGAGCGAGATCTCTGTGACACGAATATTCTTTGCGCTGCACTGTACATGGGCCCTCACTACCGCTTTCTTATAACCACCGAAGAAAATGCCGACCAAGGCTCACATGAGCAAAACCTGGAGACGAATTACAAGCCCTCAACAGAGGCAGGATAGCAGCTGAAGAGGAGCAGGACGGTGGCATCGAAGCGAAGAAAAAGAAGCTGAGGCTGGCGCGCACCCTGTTCTAACAAGTGGGCTAGGTCCACTGGACATTGCATGCTTGCTAGAATAGCTTGGTAAGGATCAAGCCTTCCAAGAACTACAAATTTAATGACATTTTGGGAAGAGCGAAAGGAACTCCAAGCGGAACTGTATACTTTAGCTCAAGTAGCCCTAGGTGTGCCAGCCACACAAGTCCGCGTGAAGCGGCCGGGTCTTCTCGGCGCTGAAATTTATTTCATCGGACCAGAGGTCTCACATTTCACCGAGCACACTTGATGACACACTGCTCCTGAGATCATGCTCAGTGCCTTGATCATGATATCATGCTCAAGGCAAAGAACATGATCTCAGAAGCAGTGTCGTTTATACGGATTCCTCCAGAGCTTTTGAATGATTTACTTTTTGTATAAAAAGAATGTTACGCTCTTTTAATTCTTGATTTAATCCTTTCTCTCTTTTTTGCATGGAAGCACAAATTTTAACCGACCATACTTTTTTTTCCGGAGCAGAAACTGAACGGAACTATTTTTTATGGAACAAAACTAAAACCGGAACAAAAAACATTTCATTCCAACATCCTGCCCCTAACCCCCGGTCACAAGCGTGGCTCACTGACTCATTCACTCGCATGCACTCAAACACTTAATATAGTTCACACATGCACACTCAGACACTCACTTGGTCCCAAGCGGAAACTCCACTCATCCGCTAACGCATACACTAACTTATGAAGGCACTCACTTTCGCTCATACACACAAGCATAGAAGGTATCCCAGATAATTTGCACCAAACTTTGAGAAACAGCGGAGCGCTCTGCGGGAATGAAACCAACCGTAGATTGTTAGCAGCCGTCTCATGAAAGTGCACTAATCTTTCTTAGCGCACCTAAGTCTTCAATTAACTAAGACTAATCAGCTATATTTTAATGATTCGTTTAAAAACTGACGTGTGAATCGAAAAGTTGCAGAGCGCATCAAAAAACACCCAAATAAGGTGTTTGCTACATGCTGCTTTGCGTGTAGCGCGCCTTCAGAGCACGTCTAAGAGCGCGGGAGCGTTGTCACGTGGTTTTAACGTCACAACGTTCTTTGGCCACTTAATGCAACTATCGTGAATCCACATTTTGTGAAGCCGTCGCCTGTGACGTACCATCATGCAACACGCGCAGTGTTGCATTGTGGGGCATCACAGACCTACACAGCGAACCGTAGCAGACACCTTAAATCGGTGTTTCTCCATGCGCTCTACAACTTTTCAATTCACACCTCGGCCCATAAACGAATAATTAAAAAGGTAGATTATTTGTCCTTCTTTATTAAATAACTCGGTGTACTATAGAAAATTCGTGCACTTTCGTGAGACGCAACATACAGATGGATTACTACTGCAGAGCGCTCCTTTTTTTTATTTGGTACAAGTTATTTGGGACATCCTGTATACACACTCACAGACACTAATTTTCTGCCATACTCCCTAACTCGATCTTCACTAAAGACAATTGCAGAGACATTGCATATAACTAGAAACATAATTCTAAGTCATATCGTTATTCTTCAACAGCGAAACATTATATAGACTGGTATGCCTCGGTTATATAACATTCTGCTAAATACACTTTTAACCTGCAAAGTGTTCGTGTAATCCAGGGGTTTCCAAACCCCGGTCCATGGGCGGAATCCGGCCCGCGGATGTCTTCCGGCTGGCGCCTGGCTGACCGCGGTACTTTCAATGAAGCCCTGGCCGCAGCTCACTTTCAGCAGGCCCGCTGCCACCGGAGCAAATATACGCGCACGTAAATAAACCGCGTCGCAAGGCGTACCAAGCGCGTAAACGAAGAGACCATAAAAAAACCGAGAGAAATCAGCCTATCAATAAGGCGAGTCCTATTGTCATATTATTCGTTGGACATCGTCGCCACCAGCATCACCACTCTTAGTTTCCTGTTTCTGTAACTATATGTAACTACGCATGTCAAAATTCCTACGCGTTCCAATCTATATTGCGCTGAGTGTCCCGAGTCGTATCTATTGCATTCTTTTTCCGTCAGTTCTATCATTCGCATTATTCTTCTTTCTTCGTGGTAATGCCCAGAGTTCCTAGCGCTTTGGTTCATGCCGTTTGAGTTTTCTGGGTCCCAATTATTGTGGAATGTCATAATTAGCTCAATTTTAAATTTCAGAATAAATTATATCGTTTCATCCACCCTCTATTATGTTTTTCGTTTTCTTTTTTTTTTTACTAAAACTTTCAATTTGTTGTTTAGGTGCTGATCTAGAAATATTTCTTATGTTTATTTGTCCTTTATATTTACTCATTTATTTTCCGGCCCTCGAGACACCAACAGATCCCCGATCCGGCCCTTTTGCAAAAACGTTCGGAGGCACTTGGTGTAGTCTAACGTGTATGTGACCCCATTAGAGCCTACAATTATTACGCAGTACTCAATGTACTCGCTTTTGAGTGCGTCAAAGGTATTGCATGCAAATAGCATAACACATTTTTGGTTGAAACTGTACACCCTCGAGTCGCTGAACACTAATTAATCTCAAGTGCAAATGAGTAGATGAAGCCGCTATGTCTTCAATGTCATTGTCAATGTCTTCTTTTTATTTTTCTCTCGTTTATTAAACAAAAAATGAAAAATATAAAATTCTATACTTCTGTCTCACCCCGACATCAACTTATCGACAACTCTACAGTAGCAAGTTGTCGTCCTTGATTGGTGCTCTCCGCTGCACGAGCGCTCGTGCACTGTACACTCTCGTTTAGTCGGCGCCAGCGAAGCAGAAGTTGCAAGAGCGTGCGCCGCGCATTGAATAGATCTGCCGAGGCACGCGAGCTCGTGCAATGAACGCCACGTTCAAGCAATGCGAAGCGCAAGTTCGTCTGCTTCTTTTGCAGGGGTTGTGGTGACGTCAGAACGACGCCGAGCTCTGATTGGCTCTGATTAGAAGGACAGCGAGTACGCCTCAAGGCCGCTCGCTTTGAGGTCTGCCTTCAACCTTTCAATCAGAGCCAATCAGAGCTCGGCGTCGTTCTGAGAAGCGAACGACTTAGTCTCCGCAAACCATCTGCCGCTGCGCGGCATATTCTCGTCGAGCTTCAGCCTATTTGGTGTTTTGGGTGGGTCGAGGATCCACTAAAGCAATGTCCTAATGCGAACGACTTGTCTTCTAGGTTGCACTGGTTCAAGGCGACACTCTCGGGGTCGTAGCGTCGTCTTCGCTCGCACTCAAGGTGAAACGTCGTACATGAAGTCGGACGTTTGTTTTGCCCGACCTCGTCGTGTTTCTTGCCTCGGTGTGGGATCGCTACTACCAGCACGCCTGTCCCGTCTTTAGTTTTACTCTAGTCACAGGCAGGATGAGACCGGTGGGGCGTCTCTTCCTGACGCCGATCCCTCCAGCAGGCGTTCGTTAACTCCCGCCTTGCTCTGGCAGCGCGTGCGGGATCGTAGCCTCCTCTATACTCACAAAACCTGGCAATTCGACGATGGAGCTATAGAGTGGCAGGTCTCAGATTCTTAGCGCGAGGATCTGGTAGCACAGAGCATTGCTCGGGAAACCTGGACGTCAGCGCACAGCTTTTGCAGCGGCGAGGACCCGAAACAGGGTTTTCAAACCCGACGAGAAAAGATGCGGTAGCGTGAGGAACGCGATGAGCACGAGCGGACATTCCATCGCTCGGGAGAAGTGTGTTTCGGCGTCTCGCCGCAGTGGGGCGCCCGTTACGTGGCTCTCCTCTCATGCGTTGTCTGCCGCCGTACTTTTTCAATTTCGGTGGCCGCTTCTCGTGGCGATCTGCCAGACTTTGTCAGTATAGAGGAGGCTATGGCAGCAGGATCGAAGATCAGAAGACGCAAAAGCGTTATCGAAGTCAGTCGAGGCTCGCGCGGGAGGCGGAACAACTGAAAAACAGCCCTGCCGTTCTTGTTCTGCCAGTGATCATATCTCAATCGAGTACTCACTTACTCACAGAGAAACTCACTCAGACCCACACTCTCTCACACACAAGGTGAAGGGGTGTTTCAGAAAATCCGTGGACACGCAAGGAATCGACGCAAGCTAAAAGCAAACGCCTATGCCTCCTTTACTCTCCCAACTCTAAGAACAGCGGAAAAAACACAAGGCACACACACACACACACAAAAAAAAAGATATAATCGAAGAATGTAATCCCGGCCCTTGGAATGTTCGGCATAAAACAAGATCTCTGCCTCCTAATTGTTTCGTTTTGTTTCTTTGTTCGTCATCTTGCACGTTTTGCTTTTCAGCACTCGTCGAAACGTTCGCGCAAGCACGCACGGAAAAAACTCCCGACTGAGTCGCGTGCGCTAAGTAGAAAGCAACACACACACACACAAACTAAAGATACGGAGATTAAACGCGAAAAAAGTCTAGGCGGCTGCCTGCAACCAGCGACCTCGCGTTTGGCTGGCCAGGAGGCGAGCATTCCGCAATTAAAAGTCGCCCGGCCACAGCAACAAGAGGAGAAAAAAAAAGGAAACGACACAGGCCGCGCAAGATAATGGCGGACAGCAAAGACAGGCGGGGCGTCGCAGGACGAAAAATCGCAACCCTCTCCAAGCTACCTTCAACCGACCACCACCTTGTTTACTTTGTTTCACCGCAACCTGGTAAACAGCAAAAGGCTACGGACCCTTCCAGCCAATCACAGCGACGGAAGCCAGGCACGTGACAGCCCTTACCAAAGATACAGGGGCGGGAGCGTGACCGAAGCAGTTGGAAAAGAGGGGAAGGAGGAACTCCCCTTACCCAGACCTTCTTTTGGTTCTCCCAGACGCCACCAGACGTCGGTTTTGTCCCCCTCTGAGTTTCCGCCCGTCACGCAAAATTCGTACAAAGTCGGCTGTTCTCTCCTCTCCCGCCCATGGCTCGAACAGCACTGCGCTCAGCTCGTGAGATAAGAGTGTGGTCACGTGTCCCCGTCCGACGCGCCGATTGGCTCATTGGGGCCATAGCCTTCCCCGTTTGCCAAATTACGCCGGGACGGGAGTATACTTCTCGTCCGTATTTTCGCTCGCTTGTTTCTCGCGGTAGACAAAGAAGGAAAGAAAAAAGGGAAGAGAAGAATACAACAAAAAAAAAAGAGTTAAGTCCCACGCCTCCCCGTTTGTTATCCGACAGCACGGGCTCTACATTGAGCGCCTCTAAGACTAAAGACATACAAAGATAACAAAGGGGGAAAAGAAAGAAAAAAAAACGACGAAAAGGAAGAAAGCAAATTATTATAGATATTCGGATAAGAGCCCGTTGTGTACCGTAGTATGCAACTCCTATACTACGTTTCATTTTAGGACGATGCGCTGCAGGGCTCTACGAGCCATTCCAGCCAATCTAAAACTTCGTAACGTATCGCGTCGTTGCTATCCGCTTATAGGGCGTCGCCTTCCTTCGGTCACGTGGCGCTCACACGCCGGATTGGATTGGCTCCGATGGTGCTTATAGTATCCGGAGCGGTCCATCGTAAGAATCAACGGTGTAGAGAATGGTGCTCGGCGCGTTCTCGTTGTTGCTCTTGTTGTCACTGCATTTTGTTTCTTTCTCGATTACGGCACGAAGGAAAAACGGCGTTGGTGGAGGCAGCGCAAGCGGCTCAGATTTGCGCGCAAACAAGCTTACCGGATGAGAAACAATCAATAATAATAATAAAAAAAGAATGTACGAAACTATCGCAACCAAATGAACTCGCGGCATTATTCGAGGACGGTTGGGGGGCGCCGCTATAACCCAGCGGGTCCCGATATTTCTCTCGCGCAATTTCGATTGTACGGACAACGGTCGCAACGGCCCGACTGACCTCCACGCGCATGCGCGGCACGAAAAACGACCTTCGGACCGTGGCGACGCCCGTCAGGCGGCGCTGCGCTTCTAAACGGCCTCCCAATTATTAAAGATGTATTCACGTAGGTGCACGACAGAAAGAGACACCAACGCAAGGACAAGGGATATCTTGATGGCGAGGATTTCTTACCGTCACTTTTTATTGACTACTTGTACTAGTGGGGAAAAACTATCGATAGTACTATCGATAGTATCGATAGTCGCCAGAAATCTGACGATCTATAGTAAAAGAACTATCGATAGTACTATCGATAGTCGACTATCGAAAAACTATCGATAGCACTATCCATAGTTGACTATCGAGAAACTATCGATATTACTATCGAGAGTCGACTATCGAGAAACTATCGAAAAACTATCGATAGTACTATCGATAGTCGACTATCGATAGCTCTGTGACACTATCGATAGTACTATCGATAGTATCGATAGTCGCCAGAAATCTGACGATCTATAGTAAAAAACTATCGATAGTACTATCGATAGTCGACTATCGAAAAACTATCGATAGCACTATCCATAGTTGACTATCGAGAAACTATCGATATTACTATCGAGAGTCGACTATCGAGAAACTATCGAAAAACTATCGATAGTACTATCGATAGTCGACTATCGATAGCTCTGTGACACTATCGATAGTACTATCGATAGTATCGATAGTCGCCAGAAATCTGACGATCTATAGTAAAAGAACTATCGATAGTACTATCGATAGTCGACTATCGAAAAACTATCGATAGCACTATCCATAGATTGACTATCGAGAAACTATCGATATTACTATCGAGAGTCGACTATCGAGAAACTATCGAAAAACTATCGATAGTACTATCGATAGTCGACTATCGATAGCGCTGTGACACTATCGATAGTACTATCGATAGTATCGATAGTCGCCAGAAATATGACGATCTATAGTAAAAGAACTATCGATAATACTATCGATAGTCGACTATCGAAGAACTATCGATAGCACTATCCATAGTTGACTATCGAGAAACTATCGATATTACTATCGAGAGTCGACTATCGAGAAACTATCGAAAAACTATCGATAGTACTATCGATAGTCGACTATCGATAGCTCTGTAACACTATCGATAGTACTATCGATAGTATCGATAGTCGCCAGAAATCTGACGATCTATAGTAAAAAACTATCGATAGTCGACTATCGAAAAACTATCGATAGCACTATCCATAGCCGACTATCGAAAAACTATCGATAGTACTATCGAGAGTCGACTATCGAGAAACTATCGATATTACTATCGATAGTACTATCGATAGTCGACTATCGATAGCTCTGTGACACTATCGATAGTTTTGGAAAACTATCGATTGCATCGATAGTCAATTTATCGATAGTTTTGCATCACTAACTTGGACGCGTTTTTCTTTTTTGTTGCTATTTATTGTTATTGTTTGGAGTAATTAAGCGGGGTGGTAGTCTCGAGTTATTTTATTGTCGCATATTAAGGTCGTTTATTGGCAAGTTGTGAGACCAAAGGTGTCGCTGTTGTCAGCTTGCCACGATTAACCCATAAACTCGCTACGGCGTTTTTCATTAAATTGATTTTGTTTTCGTCCGCGGAACTAAGAGTAATTTCTTTCAAAACAGTAGTTAAATAAATTACGGTATTGTACCTGATTTAAATACATCTAATCAAATACTTCTTTTTAATGGGAGACAAGAGTGTAGTTGATTACGTTTCTAAAGTTACGTAGAAAAGGATACCGCCCCGCATAGAGACAATATTCCGAGTTATCAGATGCAAAAACCATCGTCAAAACACATTGCGCGTCAACGCACAAGAATGATATAATATAATAATAATTTCTTATCGGAGGCAATTGGAAGTATAGTAAATTACCTTTCTCCAGTTACGAGGCTGACACGTCGCGAAGTGACAACGTCCCGGGCGATCGTGGATAAAAACCAACCCCAAAATATTTCATATTTACCTGAAAAGTGATAGAATGCATAAAATGTAAGTTTATAAGGAGCGAATGCTTATTGAAGACACTAAACAGTCCTTTCAGGGGTGAACGTCAACTTATGGTTTATTAATTTCACCGCTTAAGCATTTAACGGGGATACTGAATTGGTGTATAGGTCATGCGACATTATTTTCTCCGTTTAACTTTGCTGGGAAACTGAATTGATGTAGAGCATGTGACATGAGGGCACGTAATGTAAATTTCTTCGCTAAGTTTAGCGGGAAGAGTGCGTTAAAGCATAGGCGCAGGCGAGCTTGACAGAGTATGCGATGATGATCCCTGGAGAAGGGGAACAAGGGAGACAAAGGACAAACACAAATCTCCAAACACAGCTAGGTGACTGGTGCGCGCTCAAAAAAATCCGCCTGGTCCTGGTATCGAACCATGGGACCACACCACTTCCAGTGGAGCGCTCTACTAACTGAGCTAACCAGGAGTTAGGCGCCAGTAAAGCAAACGGGTTTTACCAGCTGCCACCAGTCTAAAGGGCGATTCACACACTTGAATTGAGTTCGACCGAGTGGGAGGGTTGCTATGCGTCGGCTCTAACCAAGCCGGTTTTTACCCTTTTGATGGAGCCGACGCAGCCGTTGCCATAGCAACCCTCGCACTCACTCGAACTCAACGCAACTCTGTGAATCGCCCTTAGGTGAAAGGAAGTGTTGTAAGAATCGGCGTTCCTGGAACGCGTTCGTTTTCGGAAGAACGAAGGAACGCCGCCGTTCCATCTTGCATCTGTGGAACTGGAACGAGAACTGGTTAAGTTTTTACGGGAACGGAAAAAGGAACAGTGGTCCTTTTTCCTTCCAGTGAGGTCATTTTTATTTTATTTCTAAGGGGGAAACTCTAAAAGACATAAGAACAATACTTGTTCTTACGAAGCACAGGATCCATATTAACTTTTTTGATACTTATTTTACGGTTTATTTTTTGGGGTCCTCGCTTGAAAACAGTCGGGTGCTGGTGAGCTGGTGGACATTGATTCTTTCTTCAGCGCCCGAAACTGCGGCACGAAAAAAAAAAAAAAAGAAGAAAACTTCTAGTAGAAGGAAAAGACACAGAAAGAGGGACGTCTCAAAATCAGCTACTTTATTTGCTTCCACGAGTCCTCATACACTCAGACATCTAAAGCCGACCACAGTCATCATTGAACTCCCACAAAGAGACCTACAGTTACAACAAAAGATCAGGTTACCGGACATCGCACGCACCCTTGTAGCTCGAAGATTGGTCACTTAGAAGATACACAAAAATTAACCTTTATTTCCTCACTCGTTCTCCCACACCTTCAAATTGAACAACAAATCCGACCTTCACGTAGAAGGACTAGTAGTTTCAAGACTGACCTTCAAAAACCCTACTCTCTTCTCCGCTTGCTCGTCTTGCGGACAGAAACATCGGGAAGCAACCATTGTTAAGCTCAAACAAGGGACTTCGTTAGATTGAAACGCGTGAGGTTGTTGTAAAACGATAGCGCAATGTGAGATAACGCTTTAGCAAATAATAATAAAATTAACCCCACTTCTCCTTCCCCGATCACAGTACATTTGGCTCGTCTGAATCGCCCACCACGAATAGGAATATGGTAAAACTCTGAGATTTTTAGAGGTGAATATATCAAGAGATGGAACCCTGCTTCCGCTTGTTTTCGTTTCCTGATGTCCTTCCATCGCGGCATTTAAATTAGTGTTGCCATTTGACGGGATATATGTACACATAAAGTTCGTTTGATCTAACTAAATATGGTAATTAGAAAAATTCAAAAGTAACGTAAATGAAACGATGCGTTGCATTTTTTTTAACCGTAACGGAATCGACTTCCTTTCTCAAAGGTGGAACTTGTAATGGGAACGCGTTCCAAAAAGTAGAAGGAACGAGGAACGAGCTTTAGTTCCTTTTTTGTTTTTTAAGGAACGTGTACAACACTGGTGAAAAGCCTGCACTTTAAGGCTATAATGTTAATGCAAATAATTCAAAGGTGCAAGAGAGTTCGACACAATAAACGATACTATTCCTGGCGAAGCAGAACAAGAGGGCAAAGTACAAACATAAAACTCAAAACACAGCCAGCTGTGTTTGGAGATTTGTGTTAGTCCTTTGTTCCCTTTGTTCCGCTTGTCAAGGGATCATTAACGTTAAGGGGTCACGAGAGCATTGAAAAGTTCCGCATTCGAGAACTAATTACGGATTTCAGGTGCTTCAGGACGTTGCACCATCTACCCTTAAAGACTCATTAAACAAAATTTGCACATAGAAAATATGTCAAAAATAAAATCAAACAAATATATTCTAGAGAAAAGGGTGAGAACCCTTGATTTTAGAAATTCAGTTTATTTATGATATGTACAGTCAGCACGGAATGAAACCCGAACGCCGGAACGCGTGGCCATCGATACAGGCTGCTCCGCCTGGAGGGCCCCTGAGAACTAATGAAAATGCACCATAGGTGCGAGGGTGCGGGTCCTACTAAAATGTCCTCAACCCTCGCGCGGGGCGTCTGGTACTTCCGCATTTCGCCAGTGGCGCGCTGTAAGCGCCGTCACTCGGGGTGCTTTTCTGTCGCCGCACTGTCGCCCCACTGTCGCCCGGTCGACACCGGGCGGCCGCTTAACCTGGCTATAGCTCTTTGCGATAGGCCCTGCTCAGACAGGGTGATGCATTTATTCCGTTTCGGAATTGATACACCTGGCATATCGGTGGTTACCAAAGAGAGCGTCAGCAAGCAATTCCTCGCTTTTTAAGAATCGACTGATAACCTGGCAGGAAAACATGCGCATTGCTCATAAAAACCGAGGCATCTGCGTCAGTCTGTTGCAGCATTCTTTTTTGTTCATAAAGAGTATGGTCGTGCGAATAAACGAATTTTATTTCGCTTTTATGACGTTTCACTATTTCTCAGAAACCGCGTGGCACGTTGTTCACCGGAGCCCCAGCGTGGTTCCGGTGACACGTCATCAAGCACTACGGGTCTTCTGTGCACGAAATGTTTCAACTTTCATTTCGCCCTTGCGATACACAAAGCGATAATGAAAGACAGCGCTGAAGAGATATCGCTGGGAATCCGATACACGAAGTGAGTGACAGTGCTTTTTGTATCGGATCTGACGGCGCTTACAGCGCGCCACCGGCGAAACGCCGGAACTCCCAGACGCGCCGTACGAGGGTCGAGCTCATCTTAGTAGGACCCGCACTCTCGCACCCCGGCGCATTTTCATTAGTTCTCAGGGGCCCTCCAGGTGGAGCAGCCTGTATCAACGGCCACGCGTTCCGGCGTTCGGGTTTCATTTCGTGCTGACTACATATATCATTGATACGTTATATTTGTAATTTTCTTGGTATTATATATTTTTGACTTGTCTATGTGCTGACAATTTTGTCAAAGTCTGTATGGGAGGCAGAAATGTTTCTAGCTAGATTGAGTAGCTTTTTGTCCTCTCTTCCTCTCTCTCTCACACACTCTTTCTGTATGAATTGAAGTAGATAAAATTCAACTTAATTGAATTGAACGTTAAAAAGCATTCCTTATTTTAATGACCTGCAGACTCAAGCACTCAACTAATTAAAACGTGATCCAATCAAACACTTCTTGTTTATTCAGTGTAATATATTTATTCTTTTTTTTAATTTTAAATAAAATACTTAAATTTGACATGCTGCTAACTAACAAAATCCGGCATGACAGTAAGCAAAAAAACAAACAAAAACAGTGTTATGTGCATATTACGATGGAGTCGAAACAAATGTTTTGAGTTCACTAAACTTTACTTGCGCAAGTGATTACGCTTTCGGCCGCAACCACTAACGAGCCGAAGAATGGGCCCGCTCGTTTATAACGAATCTCCATTTATAACGAGTTTTTCGTAGCGGCCTTAACAAAAGGGTTGAAAAAATTTCAGGAAGGCCTTGATGGGGCTTTAATTCTCCACCGCCCTCTATCGTAAGGCGGCGTAATCCCTCTGCAACGGATGGAGGCAGGCGTCCCGCGCCGGCTGGTCTCGAGCTCGTGAGAGCTCTCATAATGGTTACGGCTGGCTTAGGTTCCACTTCAGTTCAACCCCGAAATGGGAACCATCCTCAAAGGCGAAGCAGATGGCATTATTGGCAGCCCCAAATCATGAAGCGTCCTTGGTTAACTTTGAGCTGCGTATATAGAGTGCCAGACATGAGAATTTTAAAGGGTGCCCAGAGCTAATGCGAAGTGGGTTTGAGTGCAGCATTGCATTCTTACGTACGCGAACTCAAATTTCACGACCATCCGTCGAATGCACGCACCGCGTGGCGTAGTGGGATTGTTCAAGGCTTAGCCAGCCGTAAAAAAACCGGCAAAGAAAACAAATAAAACAAAAAAAGAAAAAAAGAAAAGCACGAGGCGACGCCGTGACGCTTTGAAAAGACTTGGCCAGCTGCGAAAAGCTCTCACAAACAGCGCAAAAAAGTGATAGGAAAGGTGATAGAAAAGTGATACAAATGAGGGACATGCGACGGTTTGAAAAGACACGGCAGCGTGTGCCAGGAAGGTCGAGACTGGACATCAGCATACACTGCCGTTGTCCTAAAACGTAATTTTCTAAATAACAGATTTTATCACTAAATAAAGAGACAGCAGCTATTTCTTGTCACTCAGCAAAATTAAATTACGCATTGCCGAAAGCATAGGCTCCACCAGAATGTAGTG
>JAZHYW010009949.1:0-41516 GCA_037355805.1 Ixodes ricinus | reverse complement strand
ACTCCATTTTTTTTACATAGCTTTATTCTAACGTCGATCGGTGGAAAAGCGCCTCCCAAGGCGAAGTTTGGCTCGCTGCTGTGGAAGCTTAACTCAAAGCTTCTTGTAGACGAAGCATTTCGTCGCGCGGTTGAGGAAGGTTTAAGAGCGCATTTTTAAACCGCGGGAGGCAATAAATTTGAGACAGGGGAGTCTTTCCAGCAGGAAGTAAAGATGTGAACGATGCAAAAGTCGCTAGACTTAGCATACCAAGCGCGTTGTGCCGAGCGTAACTCGAAAGCTGATTTACAAGCGCTGACATGAACGGAGTGTCAGACGATCGGGATGGCAACTAAAGATTTCGAAAGTGCAAAGGAACGGCTGGAAAAGCTGAATCAATAACACCATCACGGAGCCATTGTCCACACTCGATCGTACAAGTACAAGATGGGCGAGCAGCCGACGAAACAGTCGTGAGCAGACGAGAATCGATACGCTCTCCGCAAAGAGTTAGGTCGAATAGAGTGTTAAAAGAGATTTGTGCGAACAACAGTTTCATCATCCGCATCCAATCCCCATCCGCATACTTTGAATCTGCACCCGATCCGCACCCGCATATTCGGTATCCGCATCGGAACCGCATCTGCCAAATTTGGAATCGCACTCTGACCAGCAATCCACGCATTCATGGTTTATCATAAAATCAAGCGCTAATGAAAAAAAAAAGGCATCTCATAAGCCGCTTTCTTATCTTTGTACAGATATGTTTTTGAGTTAAAGTAGGAGGAAAGTTATTTTATCATACTCCCTTTTAGCGTATTTATATTATTTATAAGCGATCATCCTTTCAAAGGCCCTTCGCGTCGATAGAAATATGATCTGCAGTTATGAGATCGTCCTGGGAGTTCATGAGACTGCCCAAAATCGCTCAAATGGCATAAAATGTTGAACTTTTATTTCTTTCTGCTCTTAATTATCCTACTTTGTGCAGACGAGTATTTCCTCAACATAAAAATTAATAAAATAATGAATAATAACATTGCGTAATGTTATTTAGTCCAAAACAATAAAAAAAGCGGATGAGGAAAGTCGGTCACTCACCACACTGAGGTACAAGTATATACATGGTAAGACGCCACAACACCAGTGGAAAAATAACGCAATATTCAATCATGGCAAAACCTTCTCATTTGTTTCAGTTTTAAACGCGAATCAGTAACTGCCTGCTCGGAACCACAATCTTAGCAACAACTTTCCAACTGTTAAGAAAAAAAATATGTGCACACACGCCTCGTTTTACTAAGTCGAGGAGGCTTCTACTTTTTCGTTGCTTGTACGTTTTGGTTCTTTGCCCGAAGGAAGTTTTCTGTTCTTTTCCTGCCAAAGAAAACACGTTTTCGAGGGATGATTGATGCCCCTGCCTTCTTTAGTTTTTTTAAGGACATTCTTTTTTGCTAGATACAACGCTCTCTAGCGGACTTCGATAAAAATTAAATCTTCCTTGGCATAAAAAATTACGTTTTTTTAAGAAAGTAATTTGCTTCTACAAAACATTCGATGATGCACTTCATAGTATTACTCACTTATACAGTCTACAGTCTGCGGTCTCACATGTTTGTGCGCCGCCTCGGCAAAAACGTAGATGCGGACCCGCGGATATCCGCATTCGTTCCGCGACCGTCCTGACATCCGCATCCGAACCGCAATCCGCAAAACCTTATTACATTTTTAGGTTTTTTTTAAGTATTATCAGTAGAAAGCAATGTCGCAAATTTCGGCTGGAAAATGTCGAGATGAAAGTCATGAGCTACGCGGATGACATTGCAGTGTTTGTGGCGACAAGCGAAGTGTTATCGCTGCAGATATTTTGGCAAAATCTGTTTGTGAAGCTACGGGTACAGCCACAAACAACATGTAAGCGCCGCAGGATTTGGCACGGTGGTGGGCCACAACACCTTCGGTGTTTGAAAGGGCGTGTTGGAACGTGCCCTGTACATGTTTCAGAGTGGCCCTACAATATGATAGAGTGAACAAAACCTATTGCTCGGGAGTCTGCCCCAGACTTGGGCAGGCGCGCTTCCCGCTGGAAGCAGAACGATCGGTTTGTCATTGTTGGAGCAACTGTTTGCTATGTTTCTTTTTTCTTTAATTTTATGTATATGGTATGTTCTGCAAGTTACACATCGTGCGCGCCCAACGTGCAGACATTTCACCGCGTTTTTGCTGTGTTAATTTGGTGATCGAATTGGGAGCGAATGAAGGGAGAAAACCTCTTCCACATGGTACGACCGGGGGCATTAGACTCCTACTTGTTGGTTAAATAACTCGTTTCTCAGGTGTTTCTTTTTATTGCGACAGCAAGAGCTCTCATTTATTAGCGCGTTCATCCAAACCAATGTGGTTCCTCACTTGCTGTCATTCCTTGATGCGTCTCATGGCGCTGAGCCAAAAAGGCTTGTGGAATATCGAAAAGAGGTCGTCGCCACAGAAGATTTTTTTAGTCTGTTTTTATCTACACAACCTGTCTTTTGGGAGAATGAAAACGCTTCAGGATGTGGTGATTAGTTCGTTCCCGACACCACTTTATAGAGCTGGCATATGTCGGGGTGGCCAGGATATGCTTAACTGGGTCAAGGAAATGTGTGTCCCTCTATCCGTTAAAACTTTATTTTTATTTTTTAAGTTGCCCACCAACTTTTTGCCGTCTAGGTTCAGGGAAAAAGGAGTGTACGTACAATGCTTGGTTGACTGTCTTTTAGGTAAGAAACCGAAAACCATAGAGCGCGTTTTTATCTTTTGCTGTGTTGC
This sequence comes from Ixodes ricinus, assembly GCA_037355805.1. Taxonomy (NCBI): domain Eukaryota; kingdom Metazoa; phylum Arthropoda; class Arachnida; order Ixodida; family Ixodidae; genus Ixodes; species Ixodes ricinus. The sequence goes on along the minus strand of JAZHYW010009949.1, from coordinate 38,729 downwards.
AGGAATTTTTTGGGGACGTCCTTTAGCGAACACTAAAAAAACAGTTGTGCATTACCCCAACCGACAGTTGGGTTTTGAACATACCGAATGCCAATGACGTTCCCTTTTATTTTATTATGTTGCGTGGGTTGTGAGCACATGAAGGCGCGCATGGCGTTCCGCCATACCGACCCCAATGCTAAAGAAGTGAGATACAGTCGAGTCTCGTCAGTTCAAACTCAAGGGGGAACCAAAATTTGTTTGAATAAAGTGAAGTTTGAATTACCGGGAGCTTTGTCCCATAGAGATCCACAGGATGGGACCTGCATGTTAGTTTGAATTATCCGCAAGTTTAAATTAACGAGATTAGACTGTATTAGATGTTCAACCTCATGACGCGAGTGGAAAGTGTTCTTTAAAATTGTTGGCTAAAGCCCGACTGACTAGGTCATTCTGAACCTCGTTTTGAGATAAGTGTTTTTTAAAGTGCTCAACTAAAATTTTTGGTCGACCATTTTTAAATTGATTCTACTGTTTGTGTATTGTTTTTTGCAATAAAGAAAAAGTTCCGTGACAAACAAGTGGACGAAGACATAATCCTTTCATTATATTCTAGGGTGTTACAGCTTATAGAATCCACCACAAATATAGTTTCTTTTTTTAAATTTGTTGTGAAATGATTGGAGTACAATAGCGTGTTTTCAAATACTAAGTTGCATTTTGAACAACAGGGCAGACACATTCTCAAAGCGCGAGTTTTAAGAACGGCCGCGTACCGTCAGAAGGCACAGGAAGTCTATAAGAGAGCAGCTGCCGACTGTGCTTAGTGCACTGCCTAGCAGAAAAGTAGTTACTTCACCACGAGCATATACGATCAAGTAGAACTCACCTGTGGCGTGGCCGGGGAGGAGGAAGGGTATTTTTCCCCTCCCCCGATATTCCGCTGCCCCTGTAGTGTATCCCCCCCCCCCACACACACACCAAAAAAAGAAAATCCTAACTACGTTCGCCGCAAAAGTTTAGTATTTATATGCAATATAAGCTATGTAACTAATGAAAACAGCTCAGTTTTTTATAGTGTTTCATCGTGCCTGCACGTTAATATGACCAAGTACGGCCACAGTGGCATGCGGTGCTTGAGTACCACTGGTCGTTAAAAAGAAAACTTCCACCGGTAATCGGCTCCAACATAGTCCTGGCTAACATATACTTTTCTAATTTAAAACAAGATATGGACAGATGTTCTCGGAGATCTGGAATAACCGTTTGGCAAGTGTCCATCATATAAAGTTCGAAGAAATTTGACGTTTTATTTTTTCAATTGCTGCTTAATATTTGCATCATTTTGATTGCTTTGTTTTATTTTCAGTCAATTTCTAGGCGCAATGTAAAACTAATGCACTCGAAAAACCAAAATATTAAATGTTTTACAAAAAAGGTGTGCAAGGCACGAATTACTTTGCACAAAAAGTTTAATTTAAGAACACATATTTAAAATACTTTAAAAATTCACCAAAAATACACCAGCTGCTCAAGACGCCAAGATCGTAATGTTTTTTTTCTCTTTAAATATAAATTCAAATAAAATAAAGTTAAGTTAGGCTACTAGACCAGTTTGCGCGAATTATGCATACAAATATAAACGGTTTAAATAGTTGCATTTTTTATTCCTGAGGCCCTCAAATTTGTGTCAACGCGCAATCGGGAAAGTCGTTGTTCTCACGTCCCTCCGAGACGCGATTTATTTCACAAAATCAAGGAAGTAATTTTCAAAATTAAGTTGCGGTTTGTTGTGTGGACATGCATTGACACCTTGTCTGAAAATTTCATTAAAAAACAAACTAGACGTGACACCATCTTATAAAAAATGTTATAGGTTGCTCTGTTTCAATACATGAAAACGAGACCATTTGATTATAGAAATATTTAAACCGCAAAACAAAAAAACAATGAACTAAATAAATTACAAAAGTAGTATCAGTAAAGTATGCACACGTGATTGACATATTTAGTGTAATATCACTCGTTAAGTCGTCAGTGCATAGGCGAAGCATTTATGCGAAAAGCCGTGCAAAACGGTCATTCTTCCTACTTTCATGTACGGTGCCCTTAAATATGCTGCACCACTTGACTCCGCTCAGGGATGTGCATCTGGTTGGATCTGTCGCTTGAGGCTCTTGATCGCTACGAAGGAGGGTAGCTGAGCAGGTGGACCTTTGGGTTCCCGGACGTGACAAGCCGGGACGAACCCAAATGGAGGTAGACTAGCGAACGTACTCTGGCGTTCTCGGCCTCCCGCTGCCTTTCTTCTCGATATCTCGCCTTCAAGACTGAGTTCTTCCTTTTTCCGTGTTTTTCCCTACACGTCTTCTTGCCAAGGCCGTCGAAGATTTATCTCGCGACACGCGGGTCCTTGCCATGGGGCGAAGATTGAAAGACCGGTCATGCTTCTTTGTCGCACACATCACACAACCCTAAGACTGTCCTTATATGAATAGTGTTGTGAAGTTAAGTATGACACTGCGCAATTCAATTAAAAGCAGTATTCGCACACCTTTAGCAAGAAGGAAAAGTAGAGGATCGGTTTTGCGATGTAGTGAGCCGTACGATTATGACGACAACGCTGCACGTTCAGATGTAAAGGGCTTTTAATTAATTCGATTTGATTGAGACCGCGGTGCTTGAGAGCCAGGAAGTTTTGTGAAAAAAAATCGAAATGTCGTAGCAATATAAACCTAAGTAAGAATGTTCTTTATTTGCCACTTTTTTTAAAGGAGGCACCTCTAGCTTCCTAGTAAGATTTAGGAACAGCACATATCTAACCCAGGAGCATAATAATATCGGAATTCTTCTGTGGTAACTCCAAAAATTTAACACTCAGAATTAATTTAACGTAAACAGAACTTTGAGCACTTTGGAAGACCGAGAGTGAGGCACCAAAAGGGGGAAAACGTAATCTCAAAACTGGTTCTACCACGATTTGCAATGAATCTAGCTTGATTGAGAAGGTGCTACAAAAGGCGAGTTTGAACACAAAAGGGAATACGTTTTTTTTTTATATGGACCAATTGTATTCTGTGTCATATTAAAGCGGTGATCTGAGAAAGGCAATAATTAGTTAACAAAACAAAGAAAGTATCGGCGTAAGCTTATTTGTTTGTTCTACGCAGAACTCTGGTTATCGAATCTTCAAGTTGTTTAATCGAAGACAAGAAACACGCTGGTTTAAGCAACACGGTGTTCCTTAGTGTGACGTGTTTCTTGCTAAATTTATTAGCTTGCATTCGTTAATGTAGTCGCGGAAATGACAAGCTTATTATATGAAATGCACCCATATTATCACAGGGCTGCAGCTAAAACAAACTCGCTAAATCATTCCTACACTGGTGCCACACACCGCCACACAGCGCTCACCACAGAACGCGGTCAAGGTCCCCAGTGGTTAGCTTCGCGTGCACTAATGCTATTCCGACCGCCGGTTTTTCCTTTATGCAGCTCTGAGTGCGGCACAGTCGCTGCTCCCACTGCCACTTATTTTCAGGAGGCTCGCTCATCTCCACGAAAAGCGAAGAAGTACGCTCATTTTTCCGCGCAAGATGTGAAGTGGCGGTCAATTTAGTGGCGCTCTCCGGCAAGCCTGAGTGCAGCCATCGATCGCTCCTGGCTCCTCCGAGAGTGGCCAGCGTAACGGCCGCTTGGTACCAACGACTCTCCAGTGGCCTCGTTCCCGCCCTGGGGCTCCGAGAGGAAGCAGCCACCGGGTGAAAGTCTCGTCTTCCCAGAGACGACGCAGGATGTGCCAGCGTTTGGAAACCAGGCCAGCTTATAATGGCCCGCTGAGAAAAAAACAAAACAAAATATAAGACGGATTTATTATTCTCTTTTTATAAACTTGGGAACCTATGACGGCAGTCGGATAATATAAGATATACAAACGTGTTTCGAAGCAACTGCGTGATCGCCTAGCCGGGGGTCGCAACATACCCAACTTGTTTACAGATGAGCGCAAATGTTTATTTAGCCGCCGGCGATATTCGGGAACCTGCGCACTAGGACGTTTGTGGTCACCGCGGTAAACAGCTGAACATTTTAAAATGGAACATTGAACCGGACTTTTTACATAGGGAAAGAAGCCGCACTGGAGTCCTTTTTTGATCAGTGGTTATCAAATATAACTGTGTCTCGAAAATCATTTTTTGTTGGGTCATCTTAAAGGATTTCAATGCTACCATCGGCATGGAACTATACTTATGGCTAGGGGCGTGAAAATACGCAGACTACACGAGGATCAGTCGCGGATATCTGCGGTAAGTCGGCGAATCCGGATCAAAATGCATCAGACATGGCGGATTGCGGATCGAATGCGAATGCGGACGGGATGCAGATATCCGCGGGTTCGGATCCCTATTTTTGCCTAGGTGGCCCATAAACGTGCGCGACCGCACAGTGTAGTGATTAACCGAGTAATACAATAAAGTGCCTCACTGCGATAATTTTTCCGGCGAAGTCTGGAAGAAGGATCGCTTCTGATATAAATACGATAATACAGAACACAACAAATTGAATTTCACCGTAATCTGACTCCAAGATTTCTTTGTACAATTATAAGCACACGGCTCATAAAATACCGTCCGGACGCTTTTTTGTTTTGTTTATTCACGTTTGATTTCATGACATAGCGTGATTACGTAGATTGCGGGTCGGTGGGCGAACAGAATTCAGCTGATACGGTTCGGATGAGGATGCAAAAAATGCGGATGCGGAGTGGATGCGGATACAATAATTAAAGAACATTTCGGATGGCTTTCGAATGCGGCTACAAGATCTGCGAATCTGGATTCGATGCAGATGATTGGACTGTTATTTGCGCTGGGCCCTAAATGTGGCGTCGAAATAAAAAGTGATATTTTCGCGTGCGAATGAAATACGATCGGCGACTACTCATTTTACTCCTAAATTTGAATGTGCTACTGCGGCCATCAGCCTAAGTAAATATTCTACCACTTTGATAAGAGCAGTTCATGTGCGCAAACACAATAAGAAAATATAGAATCCAGCACGTGTTTGAATGCCGTCTACGACCTTGTTGCTCAACACTCTTTGAATATTGCGAACAGGTCCCGAATGGTAATGTTCACGTCCCGCTTCGGGTTTGCGAACTCGCTGAGCCATCAATTATTTAATCAAACACTGGTTTAAATTCTGTCGACGCTTATTATAGTTTACTCAAGGACCATCTTGGCCATTTACCAATTTGACTACTTGACCTCATTTTAATAACTTAGGACGTTGACACACACTGATATTGAAAACTCTGACAGGGAGATCCCGTCAGTTTTTTGAGTCTTCGACTTGGCTGAAAATTGGCCGACCGCATCAATAACGTTTTCTCAGGTGATATTCGAGACAATTTACAAAAAAATTTTGTTATAAAATAATATGACTGTCAGTCGAGAAAGCGTAAACGAAAAGTTTCCTCAACGAATTTAGCCGGAAAACTGAACAGGTGCATAGGTCACGTGACGTCAATCTTTCCGCCAAATTTAGCGGGGAAACTGAATTGGTGCATAAGTGATGTTACATACATTTTCCGCTAAATTTAGCGGGAACCTGAATTTGTCCGTAGGTCCCATGACGTGAGGTCACGTGACAATAATTTTACCGCCAAATTTAGCGAGGTGACTTTTTGTTTACGCCCACGCCGTCGCAAAACCGGAGAACAAGTCACTAACAACTGCCGCTGCAAAAAAAAAGAAAAAAACGCAATGTTAATGGTCTTTGAAATCACGTCGGCTGCGATATTTTCGCGTGGCGACTCGCTTCAGGCAGCAATGAAAAATCCTTAATTTCCTTAATTTACTCGCGTACGTCAAACGCGGGGAGGCGTACAAGCACGCCGGGAAGCTGCGACACGGCTTTCCAGGAACGCCAGCGAACGAGATTATTTTTTTAGTTTCAGTTTCAAGGATGAAAGTTTCTTTGTAATGTGTGGCAATCTGGGCTTTGCTGTAGATTACACGAATTGTGCCAGAAAAACCTCTCCTTCTCTCTTCTTTTCGGGGGCGGGGGGGGGGGGGATCTGCTCTGCGAAAGTAGTGGAGGAGAGCCACCTGAAGGTGCTTTAGCGCCAGTTGTGTGCCAAGGGAACTATAGTGTCAAATGAAACAATTTCATCTGTGCTAGGAATACTCTTCAGCCGCTTTCTGAGAGTCGACTATAATTTTTTAGTTGGAACAGCTTCAGATCAAACATACACTGTGACATCCGTTAAAAGAGGAGCGCTAATCATTTACGAAAAAAAATAGCATACAATCTACCACTCGTTCATATTTGATGCTGTCACAACGGTTCACAAATGCTTCCGTGAATTGTTTTCGTAAACACTTTGATTAAACAGCGAATGCCGTCACATTCAGGTCGGGCTACACTCAACGCTCCAATCACTCGGTCAATCTCTTGTAAACGAGAAGTGAAGCGTCTAAACGCTGTTATTCGTGTCTGGTCATACAGAGTTTTACTGAGCAGGTGTTGAGATCCATCAATGGTACGATGGAAGCGTTGCCTAGTATGTTTTGTCAAATGGTTGGCGCAAGTTTTCTCTCGCAGAAGAGATGGTGAATACTGCTCTTGTTTTATTCCATTGTAGAGGAATGTTGAATAGGGTTGGAAAAGTTTAAACTGGGAAAATATGAAGGCATTTTCTGCGGATGAGGGCGGTGCACAAAACAAAAATGATTAAAAAAATTAAATAAAATTATGGGGGAGGGTCATTTTCTGCGGATGAGGGCGGTGCAAAAAACAAAATTAATAAAAAATATGAAATAAAATTAGTCCCTTCCTGTGTTCGCTCGTGGATGCGTGTTTGATGCGTTGTATTGTACTCCAACAGTAAACAAAAATATCGGTACTAATTTGCTTTCGGGTAATTTTTGTTTTCTTATTTTAACTTTTCAATTTTATGATGCAATTCTGTACCACACGCACTATTTCATCTTAAATCATCTATTTTTAGTGCGCAGCTCTTAGGCGCCCGTTTCCGGGTTTGGAGGCGTCGGCGCCGCCGTCAGAGTAACCGGCCCTCTAAATTTAGCGGGAAATTGAATTAGTTTTTGAGGTAACGTGACGTTAATTTTCCCGCTTAATTTAGCGGGCAAAATGATGTCATATGACTTTGTGACACGCCACCCATGAACAAATTCAGTTTCTCCGCTAGATTTACCGGTCAATTTTCTTGCTAAATCAAGCGGAGAAGCCGAATTTGTTCATGGGTGACGTGACAGAAAGTCATGTGACGTCATTTTTCCCGCTAAATTTAGCGGAGTAACTGAATTTGTGCTGACGGCCCGTGACGTCAATTTCCTCGCTAAATTTAGCGGGAAACTTATCCCGTTAAATTTAGCTGGGAAATTTCCGCTAAGTTTAGAGGAAAATTCAATGGTTAAAGTTAACGAGAGGAGTAGAGGAGGAAGAAACGAGGAGGAGGTGGGAAGGATAAGGAGCAGCAGGGGGAGGAGGAGGAGGGGAGGAAGAGGGCATACCCTCCCTCCGTAACCTTTCCTCCTCCTCACTCAAGAGCTGCGCTCTAATTTCTCATTAGAGAGAATTGTAAACGTCGTTCCTTTTGGGTTTGAAGCTGGACAGCGTATATGTTTTTTTATACGTCTGTCACTGCACAAAGACTACGTTTGGCTTGGTGTGTGCGGAGTTCTTTCACTTTAATTTTACCACGATCTCCCTGAACAGCTACCTCCCGCCTGGCCTACACGAATGAGGTTCATCATATTCTATACATCATTTTAATGTTTACGGGAATCAGAGTCAACATGTCTTAAGTCATAGCCCAGCATGTGCATGTTTGTCGTATCGGAGTCGAGCAAAATACGCGCACCCCTAACGAAGACTGAAAATGGCCCCGACCAGAAGCACTTGTATAGATTTTTTATAGATGTTTTGCTATATTACTCAAGCACAAAGTAGCAAATAATATTAAATAAGATATACACCAACCAAATCCTCGTTTAAAGGCGGAACCCTGTGTTTCGAGACCGGCTCGGTCTCCTCTTCAGGGGTTGACTGTGGCTATGGACGTTGAGGAGCAGTATTCTGTTTTCTTCTTCTTCGACGGCAGTGTCTATCGTTTTGCAACGGTGAGGTGGCGAAGTCCGTTCACGTAGACGGTCGGCAGAGTGCCGAGGGATCTATTTATGTTTTCTGGCGTGTGTTGTATGTGCCAGGATTCAATAAAAAGTCTATGTCTGGGATGGGTCTCAACAGCCAGGATGCTGGTGTTGGCAAAGTCAATTCTGTGGTCCTTGACGTCGCAGTGCTCGGCTACGGCGCTTCGTTCATGGTCGAACTTTCGAACATCGTTCTTATGCTGGCGGATTCGCTCCTGAAAGTTCTTCGTTTCCCCGATGTATGCGACCGGGCAGTCCGCGCAGGGAATTTGTATAAATGACGCCTTGTGCTCTTTCCTTAGGCGGGCGATCTTTTGGACGGGGCATGAGTCTACCAAGCGTAGACATCGGCGTGTGGACCACCTGGATCCCTTCTTTGGCCAGTAGACGTGCCAGCGCCTCGCTTGTACCCTTTATGTAAGGAACGCTGATCCGTGAGGTAGGACGTGGTCTGTGTGCTTGCTGGGAGTTGCAGGTGTCGGCGATCTCGGGCTTGATGACGCGCAATGCGGCGGATGAAGCTGCTTGTATAACCGTTACGTTGTAGGTCGGCGAAGATGGTGTGTTCCTCTTTTTTACGGTCAGCTTCGGATGAGCAGATATTTTTTGACCTGGATAAAAGCGTTCTGACCACTGATGCCTTGTGACAGGCTGGGTGATTCGAATGGAAATGGAGATAACGTCCAGTATGTGTCGGTTTTCTGTAGACAAAAAAGTGGGAGCTCTCCATTTTGTCTTCTGACGAGCACATCGAGGAAAGGTAAGGTATTGTCCTTTTCGTGCTCCACGGTGATTTGTATAGACGTTTCAACGAAGTTGAGGTGGGTAAGGAACGTGTCCACTCCACCTTATTGTGGCTCCCCAACCAGAGAGACTTCTCTCAAATGTTCACCTTAAAGTAGCGAATGCATGCTACAAGAGTAGTTACGGGTTTTGGCGTCTACGACAGTAAGTTTTCTAAAGAAAATCTAGAACGAACGATACGTTCATTTAGGAAAGACGAGCGTGTGCGGCACCATTTCCGACATTCGAAGCATTATTCGTGGTGCTTGGGTAATTTATAAAAATGTATATTCCTCTACTCGTCGGCCTTACTTTGCAAGAGTATATGCTTGCTTGTGTTAGGAGAACTACGCCAGCGATTTCATGAATCTAGCGAGCCACGGCTTGAGGCGTACCGAGATGCACAAAGATTTTTCTGAACATAAATATTGCTTTCCTCTTTTTTTTCATATTTCAGAATGTAGGCGCTGGTGATGTTTTGTGCAAATAAATATAATTATTTAATTTCGATAGTACGAATGCCCAAGTTTTCTCGCTATTAGGCGCGAGAAAGGCGGGTGTGTGTGTACCTGACGGCCGGCCGAGCGACTTGCTTCCCGCCGGTGACGTCATGTTCAGACGGCAAACGGCAATGACTACTTTATTTATTTATTTATTTGTAAATACGGTGCGCCCTCCTGGGCGCTTTACAGGAGTGGAATGTAAATTTGCATGCATGTCATATTGTGAAATATGATATATACTTTTGACACCTTATAAGGTATACATTTGATATCAATATGCAAAACAGCGCTGGTTCACATAAGGCTACACAAGCAAATAATGCACACAATCAAGAACAAAAAACCTCTTTTACATACTCGTAAACATAAATGAGAAGTATAATAAAATTCAAGTAAACATTTATTGAATAAGGCTTATGGTCCACAATTTACAACACTTTAATTCAGGAAGCTTGTTCCAATTCTCAACTGTTGTAGCAAAACATGAATACTTGTATGTGTCATTATTAAATCGCGGAACTTGCATAGCTTTATTGAGTACCGCCTTCACTGGTCTAGTAAAACGTGGTTGTAAAAAATGAGATGTGTCCACATTTAGTAAGTCTTTTGAAAACACATAAAGAAGATTTAGCCTTGATATTTCTCGGTGGGTGTGAAGAGGTTGGAGACTGAGCTGTTCGAGCATGCTACTAACGGAGTCCATTCTACGGTCTCGAAAGGATGAATCGAGCAGCCAGTCTTTGTATTTTTTTTCCAATTTTGTTATCCGATTCTGTTAGTACGATTTCTACACCACGCAGGCATATTCTAGTGTGGACGGTATAAGTGTTGTGTAGGCAGTCAAGTTCACCTGACTTGTGGTATGGCCTAGGTTTCGCTTCAAAAATCATAACTTTTTAGTGCCGTACTGCACAAAGTTACGATATGGCGATTCCATGTGAGGTCTGCTGATAGCGTAACTCCTAAATGCTTAAAGTGATCAGCAGGAGCAACGGGGTCGTTTACAACTCTGTATGTGTAGGGGAGGATGTTAACTTTTTTGCTATTGAGTCTGGCGGATGCAGTTTTATCTGGATTAATTTTCGTACCCCATTTTTTGCACCATTTCTTAACAGAGTTGACAGACGAGTTTAGGTCTTCCTGATCCGTGGGGTTGTGTATTTTAGCATAGAGAAAGAGGTCATCCGCAAACATTCTAGCTCCAACGTTAGAGCTGAGTTCAGTAACGATATCGTTTATGTAACATGAAAACAAGATTGGACCCACTACCGTCCCTGCGGGACCGCCGATGGAACCCCGCAATTGATCGGTACAGCTCCGCTGATAGCCACAAGGTGTGTTCTGTTAGACAAGTAGGTTTAGGTTCACGCAATTAGCGACCTATTAACGGCATATTTTAATAAATTTTGTATCAATCCATTATGTAAAACTCGGTCGAAAGCCTTCAATAAACCCAGGCAAACTCGTGTTCGAAGAGCAGGAAAAGTCACCAAATGCACCAAGTAATTGTGTTACTGTTCAAAGACCGCGCTGGAATCCAGGCTGTTTTTTGTAAATGTTATTTGCTTCGAAAGAAGCATAACATATTTTAGAAAGTATGAGTTCAAACATTTTCAGCAGGTGCATGTCAATGAAATGGGATGATGATTGGCTAGACTTTGTTAGTCACTTGATTTTTGGACTGGAATAATACTTTGCACAAAGCTAATCCTGGAGGGACGCAATGTTGACTGAGTGACGCTTTGCATGCTTAATAATTTGAATTTGAATAAATCTTTGGCAACCCATTCCGTATATCGCTTAAGAAATTCATGAGGAATCTAGTCTGGTCCAGCGGTTTTCTTTGTGTTAATATTTAACAACCGTGAAAGGACACCGGCATTTGAAATATTAATGTCTGGCATCGACTCAAGTACGCCTTCGTCGTCCTCCCGATCCGCAGAACGATTGCAGGAATCGATAAACACATGAGCTGAAATATCCATTGTACCTCTGGACCATTGCGATACGATTCGAGATGGCAACGCCGTTCTCTAAAATACAATTTATGTTCTGTTTTGATGGCGATAGATATTTGCAAACTTTGCTTGCAGCTGTTTTCATAAACTGCGGCAAGGTCACTACCGATATATTCTCCCCGAGATTCCTTAATTTTCTTCGTTTAATTCATTTGAGAGGCTGACAACGTCATATTTGCTGTTTTGTATTGCGCGCTGCTTTAGTTTGCGTTTTGAATTAATAATATGAGGTGTTATTCATAAATTTTGTCTATTCATGCGCTTTCTTTTCTGGAGGTACATACATCTCCAAGCAATGATTGACAGTCTTTTTAAAGTAATTCCGCATTATGTTTACATCACCCATACCATCGGGACCAGATAGAGACATTTCCAAATTATCCAGTATGCATACATCAGCAGTATAAAAATTATACACGCGTGCAACCTGACGTTGGATGTCATTTAATGACAAAGTGGTATTACAATTCAGTAAAATAATACTGGGGTCTAAAATTTCATTGTGAACACCCAAAGCACAATAACGTAACGTGTTACTTCTGAAAATCTGGTCTAATACCGAACTGCCTGCATTTCACCCTCTTGTTTACTCTTTTACAAATTGCGCCATATTGAATGTAAATACCATGTCTAACAGTAATTCAGTATGTTTAACATCGGTGGCACAGATTTCGTGAGTATCACGTTCAATATTGGGCTGGTTGAAAATCAACAGCAATAATAAAATGTAATTTAGTAGCGAAATTATGCGGCAACATAGTAAAAAAACTGATTCCATAAATGACAAAGGGGAATCAGGTGGCCTATAAACTGCTCCAATTACGCTTTTCGTGCCACAAAAATTCAACTTTGCACCAAATACTTTTGTGAGTGGTAGGTCATTCATAATATGACAAGTAATTGACTTAATAACAATTGCAAGACCTTTCCCCCGGCGTTGGTCTGGCTTTGCGTGTAATTTTGTACGCAGACGGAACTACTTCATCATGCGTTTAACCATGGTTCTGTCACGATAACTAGATGTGGAAAGTGAGGCGTCAGAATATACTCTAATGCTCCAACCTTGTTTATCAGACTTCTGGCGTTGACGTTCATTATTCTTACCTGCTGTGACTCTCTTGTGCCCATACGTCACATGTTTACAACCCGGCACATGTCTATCTTTGGTTATTTTGAGGGTGTGCGAATACCGGCTTGAATCGAATAGCACTGTCGGTCATAGCCTTCCCAGTGCAAAGAGAATCTACGACAACCGGTTTTCTTAACAGCGTTAAATCTAGGGATAACACCACGCCATTCGATTATACTTCGTTTCACCTTGGGTCCGAGCCCGGCCAATGTTATGAGCCGAAGGGCCAATCAAACAGAGCAAAAAGCGCAACGTCATTCTGTGCTCTAAGCGCTTGATAAGACCAAATATCATATAGCTTCGCCAATACTGGAAACTCCTCCGAAAACCTATGGGAGCGGCGGCGAACGCAACAGTGGCGCCTCCAGCGGACTCGGAGTCTACGGAAGCAGACGGCGCAATGGAAAAGTATGGGCTCCGTGACGTCCTCGAGCCTTGCGTGCCCCGTTTCGTCACCCCAAGAGCAGAAAAATATAATTACGCTCAGTCCGCTTGCAAAGCGGAATCCACTGATCGAAACTGCAACGACAATCGAATAACAACGCGCGCGGGAACAAAGATAGAGCAGTTTATTTAGCGGTCTCAAACGCCTCTCAGGGGACCACACGCGTTTGAAGCGCGTCTGGGAAGCGGAAAAAAGGTGTTTAGCTACTCCAACTACGTCGTAATCATTAAAAGGTGCACAAACGACATGTTGTTATTAACAGAGTAAGCGCACGAGCTGCTGGAGCATAAAAACAGAACAAAAAATAAGGATAAAAATGAACGTGCAAACACCGAATTTGGCAGAAAAGATGGTGTCGCCATTCGCGACGAAAATAAAAAGAAACGGGGAAGAGAAGCGAACAACGGCGAATAAAACAAACAAGTTAGCATACGATACAAAGATACCCAGCAAAAAACTACTTCAACTACGACGATCGTTGCGGCGCTTAAAGAAAAATGGAAAGCAGCAAATGAATAGCTGGTAATCGCCGCCGGTGTTGAGTTCACAAAATATACACAGCGGAAGCAACAGACGACACTAATGAAAAAGAAGAAAGCGTCCCTTTTTTCAGCTGCTTGTTATACGTTTGTTTATTTACACTGTTAACAGTTTAATTTGAATGCTGCATAACCTAGTTACTCACGTTTGTTCGGCCTTTCGGGAAGCGGTAGAAAAATGTTCTACCACATCGCAGAAACTTGTTTTTCCAATAGCTGGCAGCACACGGCATGCCTGCCATTTCTAAGTATGCGCTGGTGTATGCTCGAATGCGGCCGGTTGATCAACAAACGATGATCCGTAGCAGACGTGCCGGCCGGCGTACACAAATAAAATTCGAATACAAAATGCATAACAAGCTTACACTTCTTAATATATCTAATAAAATATCAAAAAGCACGTATGACGATTTCCGGGTCAGAAACTCAATCGAAAGGCGAAAATAGGAGGTTGTCGCAGACAACAGTGGAAGAAAACAACAACAACAAAGTTGCAGACGGCCTTCAAAATTTTCGAGCCTAGCGTAACGACGTAGCAGACCAACAGACGAACCGGGGGTCGAAGAGAAGGGAAAGGGAGTAAACACTAAGCCAAATAAAACAAGGATACGCGATGGCTTACGCATCGGGTAAACAACAAAAACAAAAAAGAACAAAAAAAAACACAGCAACAGAAAAGCAGGAGGAAGAAAGAACGCGGCAGAGTGGCGTCGCCTCAAAAATATAAATGAAAGAAGACTCAAAAAAGGAAAGACTGGAAACGGTTGAACCGGTGTCTGTCTTTATCACAGAAGTAAAGAGGGAGCGAAGCAGAAGATGTTAGTCGTCCCTTGCAAACAATCGGAATTTGGGCACTGTAAATAACGTGACTGAAATTACCTTTTTTGCGGGGCTACGGCGCTCTCCCCTTCTTTCTTTGCAAGCGCGAGAAGTCTGCTTTTTTCGTAACTCCGCTTTTATTAATCTATAATAGCGTCAGATTTGCATATGCACAACGACTTCTTTCAAAGCATTCTGACATCGCCGTAACGTACGTGGTTCGAAATCGACTTTTGCTTCTTCATCCGGAGACGTTCTTAACGGGATTAGCCAGCTCGCCTATTCGACGAAACGGTTATAAGCAAGACATTCGTGAGAAATGGGAATTGCAACAACAAAACGAATTGACTGATAAGGACAATAAAGTTGAAATGAAGCTATGTTCTGAAATGTTTGTACGTTGCCCTTTTTCATGAAACAGCGCGAAGGCATAGATTCGTGTTTTGCCTGGCTTACATAAGTTGTGACAGAATGTTTTCTTCGGGAGAACTCCAAAATTGCCCCCCACAGCTGTAACATCTTTCCCACGCGAAGAGAATGTCCTTCACTCATGAGGTGGCACCCATTTTTAACTCTTCAAAGCAGCGAATGTCCGTGACAATTTTTGTTTTTGTTGGTCACCTCGCACGGAGATAGGCAAAACCAATGCATTTTTGAGAATTCGACTGCTAGCGGAGACTCCGAACTCGCCAGGGGCGCTGCAATCACTTTTCGCCCTCTTTCCGCTGGAGTTGCCAGTATTGGCTTCCCCGGTATTTGATAAGACTAGCCGGCGGAGGAGCACGCACAGAGAGACGGGTGAGACGGCGAATACCGGTTGCCGATTGGTCCTATCAACTGCAGAGTGCACGCCATGACGTTGTGCCTCTTTAGATGTTTGTTTGGCCCTTCGGCTCATAACATCGCCTGCGCTCGGACCAAAGCTGAAACACAGTATAGAACCGGTATTCGCATACCTCTAGTTATTTTAGTTCGGCTGCCGGCCTCGGTATCCCAGAAATACAAATCATTGGCAATCTAGAGCTTTTCTTCAAACAGCTTAACCCGAAGCCCTGTAGCTTTCTCCCAAAGCTGTTTTTGTTTACATAATGTTTCCTGGGAAAAGTCGTTTTGAAGTGAGATGCTGGAACCCTCTAACTTATTGCAGGTCCGAAAAACCTAAATTCTTTTTGTTTGTAATCACGGAACTTCGGTATAATTGGACGTGAGCGTTGCTCGCTCTTCTTCCAAGTCAATTTATCCGTTAAGCCGAATGCACGTGGTGACGGGGCTCCTTTCCACTGGCGGGCTTGGCGCCTGCAGCTGCATCTGAGTGAAAAACAGGAAGGGCATTTTTGATGGGTTCCTTGCGCGGCTGCTGAGGGAAAACAAAGAGGAACGAAGTTTGAGTTTCTGTACCGAACAAAAAATATAACGTTTTTTAATTAACTAGAGTGCACGTGGGAGTCCCAGATAGCACTTCGGAACCAGCCTCTTAGATTATGCTTTTAAGTTAGGTAGTAAAACATTCGGCCGAGCTCCCCTTTAAGCAAACAGTTAGGTAATGCTTTTTTTGCATCATTCACATAAATTAAAAAAGCCGCAGCTTGCTTACAGCAGCATGTAACTAATAAGAGACGCAGCAGATACTCTAACTAACTGTGTTTAAATAATACGACGTCTCACGGACTCCTCGGCCGCATGTTCACGGGGGACTTATTTGGCTGGGTGTACATCTTTCTCTTCTTCTTGTCGCTGCCACTTAAATCGTCTTCATCGTTTTGCGACACCTCGAAGCCCGTGAACATAACTGCTTGGGATGGTATCGATCGACAAGTTCAGGTTGTTTTTTGTATGTTGAATATGCCATGACTCTAAAAAGAGACGTTTTTTTCCAATTTATGTTGGTGTCCGGTACGAAACTGCTCTCGGAAGTCGATGACGTGGTGGCTATTTTCTTTGCATGTTCCGCTAAAGTGTTAATTTCTATGTGCTTCTTTTTTGCATCATATTTGTGTATACGTAGATGTTCGGGAAAGTTCTTGGTTTCCTTCACATATGAGGCTTGTTTATCGTATTCCTTCGCCGACTGTTGCAGTTGGCGCAAGGAAAACGATAAACAAGGCATTGGACTTTTTGTTTTCTGATGACAACAATTTGGGAGAGGGAAATTATGCCAGTGGTCGAGACGGGCTTACATGTGACTGCTATGCCATATGGTAAACATTTCTGCGGAAATGATTAGTTTTCAATCAGCTTGTAACTCTCCTCTGGAAGCGCGTTTGCTGTAGTACATGAAAGATACCCTATTGAAAATAACACTTTAGTTCTGATGTTTTATGGGACCATCTGAGACATTCAAACCCTCTAGGCCATCAAATCCCTAGCCCTTCAAACCCCTTCAGCCCCTCAAGACCCTTCGGCTTTTCAAACCTTTCAGACCTTCTGACCCTTCAGCCTTTCAGACCCCTCAGCCTTTGAACTTTTAGACGCCCAAATGACATTGAATGACATACACCATAGATGCAGTTTTAAACGTTATTGTTATTTTATTTCAGACTTCGAATTTTACATGCAAGTTGTAGCTCAAAAAGACGATAAGAACCAGCGTGTACAGTGGCTACTGATATGAGCTGGAATTCGGGAGCGGCGACCAAGCCCACGAAGTATAGAGGGCAGAATTGCAAGTGGAGAGAATCAAAACAAAATTGAAAAATAAAGTTCTCTCCACACGAAATATATGACAAATTTAGGACAGTTATAAAAATCCAGGGAGTAAATTCCAACGGAAGCAAGGGGAGAAGCGCCGCCACCCCACCCTCCCGGAACGAGTCTGCAATATCCGCGGTGCCTATATTGTTTTACTTTGTAACATACATAATACATATACACAAATACGCATATATATATATATATATATATATATATATATATATATATATATATATATATATATATATATATTAATATATGTATATATAGTTGTCCTTGTTGGCTCTTGCTTCTTGTTTCTTCAACTGTTGTCCGTTTTGTCCTTTTTATGGGTTTTCAGGTTCTTGTGTTGATGTTCTTAGCTGCAAAATATCAATATGATAGAACAGACAAGGAATAGTTATTTACATTTGTTTGGATATTCATCGTTACGAACATTTTTATGTAGAACAGTTTTTATTGTTTATATTTAAGAAGCTAGTAAAATTTTCACCTGATTAGGTTGTAAAGTCTTGTGTTATGTATTTATGATCTAAATTTTGATTCAAATTTCAGTTACCGTAATAAGTCTGACTATGTTAAGGCTTAGTGATACAATTTTGGAGGAGTTCTTTTACAATTCCCGCTGCTGTTTTTGATTAACACCCACAGTTAGTTTTTGTAAATGTTGATAATTGTGTGTATGTTTTATAACTTTTTCTCGGATATATTCTGCATGAGGTAGAAGGATAGGTTTGTATCAAATATAACTCCCAGCATACGCATTGAAGGTGCATAGTTTAGGCTAATAATAATAAATCGTATAGTTGGTGGACGCGTCTGCGTTAGTCTTCTACCTGCACCAAAAGGAATACAGTGGCATTTGGAGTGATTTGGGGTAAGTTCGTGTTCTTTGGACTATCCAGAAACTGTTTTAAACTTGTATTCGGAATGTATTCTAGAGCTCTTCTAGTTGCACCAGAGATAATCAAAATGTATCATCTGCATATGCTTGGATGTCTACTGAAGAAGAAAAATCTATGTTTAGCAGTTTAGAAAAATAAAATATTCCATAGAAGTGGACTAATGGGGGAAAGCCTTGAGGGCATCCCAGTTCTGCAGATTTCTTACCTGACTTGCATGAGAGAAGTATAATATTGATATATTTTGAAGAAAAAGATATTTTAGTAAATTATACAAATTTAATGGGCACTAGTTTTCTATTAAATAATTTAAAACAAAACGATACCAAACAGAGTCGACCGCGCTTCGGATGTCTGTGGAGATTAAAACTGAATGTTTATACAGGCTTTATTTTCTTTAATTCTATGTTTATTTGATAAAGAGCATTTGAAGCTGATTTTGTATGAGTGAATTCATTTTGTTTTGGATGAAACAAATTTCTTTATATAAAAATGATAAAGACGAAAATGTATTAGTTATTCTAAAACGCTTACATATAATGAGTTTTTTTTTAAAAAATGCTCTATATGAACGAACGTCGTCTGTTGTTTTATCAGCTTTGTTTGACAGGATTAATTTTGACTTTTTTTCACTCTATTGGAAAGTAGCTATATTTGAGAGCACTGTTGAATATATTTATTACAAATTGTGGACGTGAGAAAGAAATTGATTGCGTTATGTCTGAGGTTATATTATCGATCCCGGGACAACATCTAGGTTTAAGTTTTTGATGATTTTTTTAACTTCACTTTCTGTAGAAAAAATGTCATCGTGGTTATATATTTCCATAATAATATTTGCTCTTATCTCTTTTTGTGCAAGGGTATTTATTTCAGAATTATCCTTTTGAAATAAGCATTGTAATATTTGTGCAAGTGATTCAAGAGTGTCTGTGGGTGACGTACTGTCTTCTTTTAGTATGGGTTGAATTATATTTGGGTTTCTGGGTTTTTCAAAAGCAATTTTATAAGGTAATACAAAAATGTTTTGTTGTGCGTTATCTGTACAAAATATTTGCCATGAGGTATATTTTGCGTCAGAAATTTATATTTTACATTCTTTAATAAATGCATAATAAGCTTCTTTGAACTTTTATTTTAAATTTGTATTTTTACACCTTTTGATAACGGCGTCTATGGGCTCTTACCTTTTTTCGCATGATGTCTCATTCGTTTGTCCACCAAGGATGTGTCTTGTGCGTATGTCTGGCATTACGCATATATTCTTTTCTATATCTGAATGTTTATCGAAAATATATTTAATATTATCTTTAGTTTTTGTTTTTGTTTTGCCCAATTACCTAACTTTTGGCTAATTTGCCTAACCAACGCCCAACCAAACGCCTAACCTAACCAAAAACCTAACTAATTTGCCTAACCAAGGCTTGTTATGAATTTTATTTGTTAAGTTCATTTCTCCTTTTTAGTTAATTGTTTTACTGGTATATTTTCGTGAATTAGTGCAAAGAATATGTATTTATGGTCATTAAGAAAATCAGTTTCCAGAACTTTCCAAGGACTACCTCTGATAGCATATTTGAGATTTGTAACGTTATGTCTATCCATCTTTTGCCATTAATTGTTTTGGAAGTAGGTATAGAGGCACGTTTGTTTATCGTTGTTGTTTTTATGTAGCATAAATTCAATGAGTTCTCCTCGTTGACCTGTTTATCTTTTCCCGAAACACTACTGTTGGCATTAAAATCACGTCCTATAATTATGTTTTCATATGTTACATCTTGTAATTGGTCACTTAATGAGAATTTATATTCGGTAAAATTACTTGATGAGCAATATATGCAAACTAGTATAATTTTTGTAGTTATTTTGTATTTGTACTATTATTTGTGACGTTCAGTTTTAATTGGAAATGCTGCATAATCTCGATTTCTTATAACTATCTCACATAGCGGTTTCAGTTCTGCAGCAAACACTATATCGATCATTGAACATCCCACTAAATGGATGTTTGGTATATAGTTGGGTTCTTGAATGAATGGTATGTGTGGTTGGAGACCTTTTACAACTCGAGAGAGGTTGTTTGCTTCTACTCTTGAATGTACTGTTTATTTGAAACAGTTTTAAAATGATAGCCATTTTATATAACATTTATTTTAGTTGGGGGTTTTAGCAAGTGATGTGAAATTTTCTTATTTCTATTTGTTGTTTCTTTAAGGGGCATGTTGTGTCGTAAAAATACTGTGTTGTTGGATGTGCTGTTTGTTGCCTCTCATTCGATTCGCTGCATGCAGTGTATTTCATCTCGCTGTTGCACCTAACCTCATGCTGTGCTCCACAGCATGGGCACTCCGGCTCATGACCTTCATAGTACCGGCGCGTTTGCCCATACTGACACTATTTTGAGCATCGTACCACGTGCAAGTATTCTGTGATTGGACATCTGGTCCAACCAGGATATATGCATTTTGTTTCCTTTTAACTTTTTGCAAATATGTGTATGAGTCAAAGTGGAAGTTCCGGTGACGCGGTCTGAAAAGATGGATCTGATGGTGACCTGTTCCTTTGTGAGTTCTATATCGTTCTGTTCTGCCAACTTTGAATGGCAGTTTCGCGGGTGACAGACGGATCAAATTCCATGATTTTGATCTATGGTCTGAATTGAGTTGTGGATATTGGTGTTAGAATTTCCTTTCCCGCCTCGTGTGTCTCGACGGCAATTGTTAGTCTTTCGAGTCCTGCTTTGCTCACTGCCTGGAGGCAGACTCCGTGGTTTCTTATGTTTTTAATGAAAAGCTGTTGGATGTTAAAGTCTGCAGGATTGAAGTGGGATGTCAACAACACCTGAATTGTTTCCCTATGTTATTTGTCTTGTCCGGGAGGCTACGGTCCAGCCGCACTCCCTACAAGACCCGCGACGCTATGGTCACTGCTTCCTGAGATGCAAGCACCGAAGAGTGAGTCACAGGGATCTCTCGGCCCTGCTGGGAGTGCAGCTGGTCCACCTTGCCTTGCAAGTGAGCGACTTCCATGGCCAGGAGTATGAGAGTGTTGCCGAATTCATTGATGTTTTGTTTGGGTCTGACCGTGATACGTGAGCGTCGAGGGCAATGACCCAAGCGGCGGAGCGGCAGCGTCGATATTCATATTCGTTGACGCACCCACCGCTCTCGATATTTCCCTCCTCTCCTCCGCCACGCGCATGTTAGCAACGACTAATTTTAAGAGTGAAGCGCGCATTATCAAATGCGCGCTCGCTCTCGTTGCTGTGGCGCATAGGAGAACGACGTGGCGCCGAGCACGCATGTGACGCGCATGCTATAATGCGCGGCGAAGAAGAAGGATGGAGCTAACGCGCGCGGGTGGTGCGTCGAAAAATTTGAACACCGCCGCCGCCGTGCAGTCTTCAGTCGTCGCCCGCTAGACAGCGTGGGATGTACTCCTTGGACGCCGCTCGCGCATTTCAGTTTCTATCGCTAGCAAGTGTACCCGAACCCGGGTGCAGGCAGCTACAAAAAAGTGATCAGACAAAATAGGGACAACCTTGTTCTTTGTCGCAAAATAAAATTAATTTCTAGGTACTCACAATGCAACTTAGTGAATTCATGGAGATGTACGGTAGTTCAACTAATAAAACCGAGCAGGTGCACCACACGCGCACATGCGCACTGTCGGTAGCATGTTTAGCGATAACCACGATTTCAGAACCTACGTCCTCCACCGTTGAGAAATTCTGAGCATTGTCATGTTGTTGTCCATGATGTCATCGCGGTGGCGTCATCGGCGTCTTTTTCGCTCGCTGGATGATATTCTGAAGCCAGACGAACGAAGAGGAGTAAAACATAGGGCACTGAGACACCTTTTTTCGACCTGTACACTGATCTGCTCTAGGAGATAGCTCCCACGCCTGGGTACGCGAAGCAGACTCTGATCGCCCACTCTTTGTGGCCGCCTGATACAAAATTGGCCAAGCGGCTTTCCCGACGCATATATCCTGAAGGGTCACGTGATCTCGCCCACAGGCCCGTTAAAAAGGTCTTTGATGGGTGCCGCGCTTTTCTTGATAATATATAAACAGGCCCCCCAGGTCTTTAAGAAAAAGTTATTGGACTCTTACAACCTTTACAAATTTTTGAATACCTATCCCCCATAGAAAACTCTGACGAACATTCGGAAACCCTCAATCATCTTGAAAGATACGTGAAAACATTTTAGAAATCGTGGTTGGCCCCATAGACGTTTTTCTTAAATAGGGTATGCCACTGCACATCTGTTTGCCAAAATACGATTTAGATAATAAATTGTTCTCAATTTTGTGAGAATCACTTTCATTACAAAGAGCGGATTGAAGCACACGGAAAACAATCTATTTTAAGGCGAAATTCATGCACAATGCTGTCTTGCACAAACGTAATGCACTTTGCATTCAATAATATTTTTTGCCTTGTATTATCTCTTTCACCGAAAAGAGCTGGAACATAAGCAACCTTTCTTGTTTAAAGTTTAAATGGAGAATCGCCTATATTTAAACTTTCAACAAAAACAATGCCTAAATAAAATCGCAGCCCATTGCACCTGAATGGATGACAAAACAATCTCACGTCGTAATATGCAATTTTCCGCCTTTGCGCGATGCCAGTATACTTCGTTTCACCGTGCAATGAACTGAACCATTGAAGCTAACCAAGTGCCGTGTGATTTGCATATGACTCTCGTGAGGGGACAAGCGACGCGTGGGGCATGTAGTGCCGTGATACATTCGTGGTGCTGGATTGCTTGAGATTGCTCGTTGCGGTCAGTGCGTTTCATCGTAAGTAGAAACAGATTTTGCTGTCGTTCCAGCGCGCACCCTGGCTCAGTCCGGGGGAACTATTGAAGATGTTTATAATTGTCTGATATTGAAGAAATATTTGAAAGACATACGATAATAGCATCAACTCTCTGACACTTATTGGCACTAAGCAATAACGTAAGATATACCAACGGCATCCTGTCAACAGCTTTTTTAGAGGTAAGCTTTGATACCCACAAACAGAACTATGTCCACTATAGGGGGGCACAAACGGCTCTGGTTTGTGCCTAATCTGTTGCTCTAGCTGTCATGAGCCACGAGTCAACAGCCACTCGCACCTTTCCACAGCCCTTGATTCCGCTGCTTGGGTTACAAATTTAGCATCTGGCAAGCATCGCCTGCTTAAGGAATTGAAGGTCCTTCCATGGAGACGCGAGGCATAAGTCAAACAAGCGACCACTTTGTACAATAGCAAAAAGTTTGGATCTTCAGGGTGATGCTTGAGGCATAATTGCAATTACCTGGGTATTGTGACACCAAAAGATCAGCTACAACGTCCTTTCATGGCACTAAGGTTCTGTCGAATTGCAGAAACCTCGGTCATAGTCGTAACCTGGCAACTCGGGAGACCATAGGCCGGCACTTTGACTCACAGCCAACGAGATAGTAGTCAATGATTTTCTGATATGACAACAAACTAAAAAAAATGTCATACTGATTAGAATTTAGGCAAGATTAGCATAGTCATAGAAATCTGCATGATTCGCATCAGCCAGTTAGGCGTCACTCAATCAAACGACGTTTTTATGCACTTGAAAAGTATGGCTCTAAAAAATGCCACCACCAAGAGATACCTTAAGTATCCACTAGCACATAAGAACCCGCTTTACAGTAGAAATGTAAATCGCAGTTCTCAAAGAAAACACGAAGATACTCCGCGCCCTAACTTTAGCTCCGACACACAAGCGCCCTACTTTGACAAAGGGGTGCTTTTTTGTGGCCATAGCATCAACGATATAGCCACGTGATAGAGATATATTGAACCTTGAGGTCAGATTGGGGATGTAGCCGGACTCATCAATTGGCTAAATGTTTACCGAGTGAACTGCATGAACCGGAATATCAATCCTCTGTTGGTAAGCTGTTGTTTCTGGATAATCAACGATCTTGGGCAGAATGTATATCCGTGCTAAAAGCCGCGCTGGTTTGCGTAATTATTTTTAGGAAACCATCCCTGCGTCTGACATGCCGTCGGTCAGCTTGCGAATCTGCTTCACATACTCACATTAAGTGCTATCCACATGGAACACGACTTTAGTCGTACCTGCTCCCCATCGGCGCGCACGCAGAAGCAGGTCAAAGGACAGGTTTGCAAGTTTTCCTATGCTGGCGCGAAGTTGGGTCTGCTAAGCCACAAGGGGCGTCAAGTTTTTTGGTCAACCGTTAAGCGCAAAACCGATGTGTGTCAAAACTGTCCGATGCAACGTGCGAACCTTTGGAGAGATGGCGGCTCGGACTCGCCACCCACTACAGTTTGAGAGAGGCACGACACTGCATCCGGAATGGAACGCTCATGCATATTCCTGCTCCAGGTACTACTGGGGACCCACTTCGGCGAAGGCGTGGACGCTGGACCGCTACGCACGGACATCACCGGTCTAAGGCCCGCCTGGCGCGGGCAAACTACGGCGGAAATACATCGTATGCCACCAGACCTGGAGGATTTTCATCACTTCAGCTGGCAACATCGATCATCGACCACGGACGCCACCGCCACCACAGCTGGACTACAAAAGCGCGCCCACTTCGAGCTACCTTTGGGGCACGACACTGCATCCGGAATGGAACGCTCATGCATATTCCTGCTCCAGGTTAGTTATTTGGAGTTTGCTGCTTGCTATCGTTCGAGTGACTACTGTCTGTTAGCAGTGTCGTGCCCCGACCACTGGCTGAACCTTCCCGGCGCGTTCGTTTTTGGTGTGAAGGCTTGTTGCCCGCTGGACTGAGGGGTATTATGTTGCTTATGTGCGGCGACGTGGAGGCCAATCCGGGGCCGGATGACCTGCCCGTTGTCTCCACTCTAAGCGCTGACGTCATCTTGACAACGGTACTTGCCACAGTTCAAAGGATAGAGCAAGGTCAAATTAGTATGCTCTCAGAAATGAAAGAACTCAAAGAGAAGCAAAAGACGACGGACGAAAGGATGCAGGAGCTGTATTCAAGGGTAGTGGCGCTGGAAACAAAAACTGGTAACGCATCTGACGTTCAAAACAAAGGGGCTTCAAATGAGTCCCTTTCTCTAGTTCATGAAAAGCTCAGTGATATTGTGACCAGATGTGACGACGCAGAAAACAGACTAACGCGATGAAATTTATTGTTCTTCGGTTTTTCCGATGACTCCAACGAAACGTGGAGCACATCTGAACAAAAAATCGTGAACTTTTGCGCGGAGAACCTCGGGATTACCATCGTAGCCGATAATATTGAACGAGCTCACCGCCGAGGAAAGTTTGCTACTGGAAAAAAACCGACCAAAAATTGTCAAGTTCCTTCGTTTTATAGATAAAGGGCAAATACTATCTTCTGGGTTTAAACTAAAAAACACCCCCTTTCAGTGGCGTACCAACTTGTTTTTGAGTGTGTGTGTGTGGGGGGGGGGGGGGCGGGGGGGGGGGGGCAAACCAGGTCCCTCCCTTGGTCGCAAATTTTTACTTGTGATAGGGCGAACTTTTGCCGAATCGAAAATTCGCCGCAACTTTTGCCGAACTTTTCTAAAGATTTGGCAATGATTCGGCAAAAATACACCAAAAATTCACTGTTACCAGACTTAACATTGATATTTAGATTTTCTGACGGAGAAAGGTTTATGTGTTTTTTTTTCTTAACATAAATACAGCGTGTAGTGCCTATTGACACAGTTATGACTAAATAAAGTGATATTCTACAAGATAATTGTATCGATGTCGCTTTTGTGTCTTTACTGGCAATGTTAGTGTTTGCTGCAGAAAGTGGCGTGACAACGAGGTTGGGTAGTAGCCGGCGCAGTCACGAATCCCGCAACGAGAGCTTTGATTTTGTGGCCGTCAGCGCACGCCTGAAAGTGGGTTTACGTTGTTAAAATAAAGGCAATCACTACGTTCTTATTTTCTGTGGGGGTCACAGTTTCGGGCGCGAAAACGAATGCAACGGTTGCTAAGCCTTCACCAGAAGAGATAACGATATTAATGTAAATATGCATGTTTTTCGGTTTGAGCCACTTGACGTCACATTTGCATGAAAGTGTGCGTTCCATATTCCCAGCGTGCCGTTTTTAAAATTTAAAATTCCGGTTTCTGGTGTTAGGACACACACGGACGTTTAAGAAGATGGGGAGAGTTAGAATTTTGGATGTGCAACGTCGTACATGATAGTTATGTGTTTAGTTTTATTAGTCTTAAGTAGTAACGCGTTACTAGTAACGCGTTACAGTAACTTCGTTACTTTTTGGTAACTTGTAACTGTATTTCTGTTACTTTTTCGAGGTAACAATGAAAGTAACGACGTTACTTTTGTCGTTACTTTCCAGTTTTCTTATGAATAATATATTAGTGAATCAGTGAACGAGTACAATCTAGCTATTCCTTGCACTTTCCAAATTGTCTTTTCCGACATTTTGAGTGTCAAGTTGGCCTTGCACAAACTTGTGAATGCGTTCTTTCTCGCGAGTCACGGCCCGAATATAGCTAACTGTAGATTTGATTAAAAAATCTAGTTTTCTTCACGCACGCGCTTGTACTTTGTGACTGAACACTTACATCTTAGTATCTTGAAGCACTATCTATAATGCGGTTTTTCTTTTTTCTGCGCAAACGCTTTTTAATCGGGTGAATCAAGCGTGAATCAGCAATACACGCAGAAGGCACTGCGCATGTTTCTTATTTTGATTAGCGCCACTGCTACGGCGTGGTATCAACAGTCGAGGCAAAATTTACTGCTGTTTGCGCGGTGTTTGTTCCTGACTTGCCGGGGATGAACTGAAATATACCCAGCGACTCTATGAACCCAGCGCAACCGTCAACGAGCCAGCAATGTGCTAGTGCTACCAAGGATAGAGCATTTATATTGGGTCCCCGTTTGCCCCCATATTATTCTTTCCAGCGTGACAGTTGAGCGCCTTTTCAGCAAGGGCAGGGACGCGTTCGCCATCAAGCGAGGAAGCTTTCAGACACTAATTTCGAGCAGCAACTGATGCTAAGTTACAATATGAAGTAAAAAGTGCACTTTTTTAGTTTTATGCAATAAAACTTGGTGAGGGACGTTTTCTAGTTTTCCCTAATTTTTTTGTGCTATAGAAAAGTAACTGAAAAGTAACGTTGTTACTTTTTTAAAAGTAACTGTAACTGTAACCAGTTACTTTTTTGTTGCAGATAACTGTAACGGTAACTTCGCTACTTTTTTCTGAAAGTAATTGTAACTGTAACGAATTACTTTTAAAAGAAACTTACCCAAGACTGAGTTTTATGGAGATACATGAAAATCGTAAAATAACGCGAACTAAAAAGCGATATTATTCTGTTTTGGCACAAACTACTTGTGAGCCGAAAACAGGATTGTATAATAATAATAATTTTATTTGCACATACTGGAAGGGCCCATGTGGTGGTGTGCGGGGCTAGGCAGATAGGTGAAAACCCTTACGCAGAGCGCCTGCCCGCCAGACTTGTACACAGTTCAACTACTTTACTCAAGTTACCGTAGTTTAACTACTTTTCTGGGTAGTTTAGTAACTTTCAATTACATTTCTGTTTCGGTAATTAGTAGTTTACTTTAACAACTTTTCCGAGTGACTTCTACTCAAGTTACAAATTACTTTCGGATTTTAGTGGTTGTTTTGCCTATCAACAAAGATAAGATGTTGGAAGATCAGCTGATATTTGCAGAGGGAGAAGCATGTGGCGTAGAAAAGGGGGAGGAAAGAAGTGACTTGGATATTCCATAAAACCCCGAAATTTTAACGAGCCCCCCACTGCAACAACACTGCTACGCGGCGCGGGGAGCGGACAGACACGACGCAAGAGACGCCGAATAACTGTGGGATTAGCGCCGAAGACTGGCGTGTTTTTGAATCCCGAAGCTCAAGGAGACCTGACGCATTTGAACAAACGGCTTGTCCCCGCTTCTCCCAATGTAGGAATTGTTTCCCACTACAGGAGGTATACACACTTCATACTCACTCTAAGGAGAAACAAAGTGCAGCACCCGCTCTGAAGGTAGTCTGGCGCTCCAGTATAGCTTGTGCTGTCTTTCGAGACGTCTAGTCATTTCTCTGAGTGAAGTAATGGTGCGGCTATAAGACCGATATAAATAAGTGCCTTATCAGTTGATTGCGTCAAATGGTTCCTCAGCGAGAATAAATCAATTACTCTATGGAGTATTAGTTGCCGCCATTTTCAGAAACAAAAAAAAAAAACTGATGTACCTCCGATTTTGCCGCTTTTTCCGAAAAAAAACTGATGCACCTCCGGTTTCGCCGGAAGCAATGCATACCGGCAAATAAAAAAAACAAAAAAAAAAAAAAAGGCTGTATAGGGAATAAAGGGCATTCTGAAAGAGTGTGTTAAAAAAAGTACTTCTACTTTACTTTGGAAGTACATTCTATTTATAGTCCTTCACTTCAAGTACAGTCGGGAGCAAAAGTTTGCGGGGCACGGGAGCGCGTGCTGAAATGCATCGACGCGCCATCCGAAGGCGCG
This sequence comes from Ixodes ricinus, assembly GCA_037355805.1. Classification (NCBI taxonomy): domain Eukaryota; kingdom Metazoa; phylum Arthropoda; class Arachnida; order Ixodida; family Ixodidae; genus Ixodes; species Ixodes ricinus. The sequence continues at coordinate 10,223 of JAZHYW010009949.1, read as the reverse complement.
TCGCCGTATTAAGGAGCCGCGCTTTGCGCATGCGCGCCTATCGTATTCGCTATTGTGTCTCTTTCGCTCGTTTCTTTCCGATGCACTCCTGATAACAGGAATCGGCGCCAGGGGCGCGAGTTAGCGCTTCGCTGCCTGTCATGCTCTGCGTCTGCTTCAGCCGCCGCGCTTTGTGACTGAGCTCTCTGGGTTGGGGTAACCAGGCGCTTTGTCACCCAGCGCGGCTGCTGAGGCAGCGGAAGAGGCGCCAGGCATGACAGCCAGCAAAACGGTAATTTGCGCCCCTGGCGCCGACTCCGGTTATCAGGAGTGGTCGGGCAGAAACCAGCGAAAGAGACATGACTGCCAGCGTGAAGGGCGCGCATGCGCAAAGCGCGGCTTTTTAATGCGGCGGCGCGCGGTTGCACGGAGCGGCGATGCATTTCGGCACGCGCTGCCATGCCGCGCAAACTTTGCTCCCGACTGTACATTGCACCCATGTACTTACTACTTTACTTGAAGTACATAACCTCTCATTGACTTTGTACTTCCAAGTAGTTTTTAGACGTACTTTACGCAACACTGTAAGCAATCAAATACTGTCTGCAAAATCAAGCTCAGTGCAGTGCTAAACCTCAAAGTTGAAATGATACATCCACAGTACATCCTTGACCGAAAAGAAGCACACAACAATTAGGCATGCATAAGCAAAACCAGCTATTAAAGCATTTTCGTGAAAACACAAGCCGCTTTATATTCGGCTAGCAAAATTTCGCTTACGCATCAAAACCTATGTAAGTACTTCCTTGCTAGCATAGAAAAAAATAAAAGTAACTTCAAAAGTAATTCGCTACTTTTTACGGTAATTAGTAATTTAGTGAATTACTTTCCATTTGAGTAATTCCTACTCTACTCAAATTACTTTTGAGGCTAATACTCAGTAACCTAACTTAATTACTTTTGAGTAGCTTCTACAAGTGTGCGGCCAGCCCGCCACCACATATGAAAAAACAAAACAGACAAATAAATGTACAGAATATTCACACTACAGAAAGTACGTAAAAGGAAAGAAAAGAAGGGAGAAAACATGTATCACATTATGACAAGGATGCCAGCTGCATCCTATACATCACGGCCAGCTCTCGTGACTCTGCCCCGTTTGACGGCAGTGTGCGTAATTGTCAGCTGTCAGTCAATGTTTCATCTATCTCGTTGCATCAATGGAAAGGTCAAATGAAAATGACGTTATCCAGAATGCACCGCATCATTTGTCACTTGCGCAGTGGACTGCGTAAATTACTTGTCGTTTTTCTGTTCATGAAGCAGAAAAAATTGAAGAGAACTACACTCGCAAAAGCTCACGAACGCACAGTTACCGTTTCGCCTGCTCCACACCTCGCCGTAACCGCTGGTTGTACTAAACTGTGCGATGGTAACAGCAGGACTGCGCGGCGTCCATTCGCGATCTATGGCCAAGTCGCGTTCGTGCGCGTGCTCAGACATTTGCCAAATTTTTGCCGAATCTTCGCCGAACTTTCCTTCAAAATTTCGGCATGTGCGGAGCTTCACCGAATTTGAAGTTCGGCAGATACGGTCCATCACTAACTTTTACGGCGTGTGTGTGCAGGCGTTGTAAAAGAGGGGGGGCAGGAGAGAGCCAATTGTGTGTGCGCACCGGGCGCTTTGGTCACTGGCTCCTTTTACGGCGCAGGCGGTAGACCCCTAGCACCGACGCTCACGCCGGATCGGCTGCTCGGCAACGCGCGGAACTCAAATTTCGGATTCGGACGGCGCGTGTATATCTCGAAGCGCGTTAACCCACCCCTGCGCCTGCGTTCACGCCGCTTCGCGGCGACAGTGAACGGCTGCTAATTACAAAACTATTAACCTACTTAGCCCCCACCCCTCCCCCCCGTACACGCCGCTTTGCGGAGTTCACTTGGCAACCCAAGCCGCGCTGTCCCCCATGTACTTCCGTAAATAGGGTCCCTTACGACCCAAGTAACATTGATGTGTTGTAGATATGTTGCGAAAATGTTCCGAATGTTGTGGGAGTGTTGGGAGATTTTGCGCAACAATCCCCAATATGTTTCTGACACAACAGTGATTGGCACGACAAACACGCAGCGTTACGCTACTGTTTCGAACGCCATGCTGCCTGGGGAACTGTGTATTAAAGGTCGGGAAAATGTTGGAGGAACAACGTTTGCTAGGCGGCATAATTTAAATGTTGCGCAACTGCAGCGCCCGACATGTTGCTTAAGCAACGTTGTAACAGTGTAGTACAGACGCGAAAATCGCAACATTGTGTAGTCAACTGTTTCCAATCTGTTTCTAACGCAACATTGATCGGCACGAGAAAGGCACAGCGTTAGGCTACTGTTTCCAATTCCATGCTGCCTAGGAAACCGTGTGCTAAAAGTCGGAAAAATGTTGAAGGTACAACGTTTGCTAGGCGGCATAATTTAAATGTTGCGCAACTGCAGCGCGCGACATGTTGCTTGCAACGTTGTATTAGTGTAGTACAGACGCGAAAATCGCAACATTGTGTAGTCAACTGCTTCCAATCTGTTTGTGATGCAACATTGATCTGCACGACAAAGGCACAGCGTTAGGCTACTGTTTCGAATTCCATGCTGCCTAGGAAACCGTGTGCTAAAAGTCGGAAAAATGTTGAAGGTACAGCGTTTGCTAGGCGGCATAATTTAAATGTTGCGCAACTGCAGCGCGTGACATGTTGCTTAAGCAACGTTGTATGAGTGTAGTACAGACGCGAAAATCGCAACATTGTGTAGTCAACTGTTTCCAATCTGTTTCTGACGCAACATTGATCGGCACGACAAAGGCACAGCGTTAGGCTACTGTTTCGAATTCCATGCTGCCTAGGAAACCGTGTGCTGAAAGTCGGAAAAATGTTGAAGGTACAACGTTTGCTAGGCGGCATAATTTAAATGTTGCGCAACTGCAGCGCGCGACATGTTGCTTAAGCAACGTTGTATGAGTGTAGTACAGACGCGAAAATCGCAACATTGTGTAGTCAACTGTTTCCAATCTGTTTCTGACGCAACATTGATCGGCACGACAAAGGCACAGCATTAGGCTACTGCTTCGAATTCCATGCTGCCTAGGAAACCGTGTGCTGAAAGTCGGAAAAGTGTTGAATGTACAACGTTTGATAGGCGGCATAATTTAAATGTTGCGCAACTGCAGCGCGCGACATGTTGCTTAAGCAACGTTGTATGAGTGTAGTACAGACGCGAAAATCGCAACATTGTGTAGTCAACTGTTTCCAATCTGTTTCTGACGCAACATTGATCGGCACGACAAAGGCACAGCATTAGGCTACTGCTTCGAATTCCATGCTGCCTTGGAAACCGTGTGCTGAAAGTCGGAAAAGTGTTGAATGTACAACGTTTGATAGGCGGCATAATTTAAATGATGCGCAACTGCAGCGCGCGACATGTTGCTTAAGCAACGTTGTATGAGTGTAGTACAGACGCGAAAATCGCAACATTGTGTAGTCAACTGTTTCCAATCTGTTTCTGACGCAACATTGATCGGCACGACAAAGGCACAGCATTAGGCTACTGCTTCGAATTCCATGCTGCCTAGGAAACCGTGTGCTGAAAGTCGGAAAAGTGTTGAATGTACAACGTTTGATAGGCGGCATAATTTAAATGTTGCGCAACTGCAGCGCGCGACATGTTGCTTAAGCAACGTTGTATGAGTGTAGTACAGACGCGAAAATCGCAACATTGTGTAGTCAACTGTTTCCAATCTGTTTCTGACGCAACATTGATCGGCACGACAAAGGCACAGCATTAGGCTACTGTTTCGAATTCCATGCTGCCTAGGAAACCGTGTGTTAAAAGTTGGAAAAAGGTTGAAGGTACAACGTTTGCTAGGCGGCATAATTTAAATGTTGCGCAACTGCAGCGCACGAGATGTTTCTTATGCAACGTGGTATTACTGTAGTACAGACCCGAACATCGCAATGTTGTGTTGCGAACTGTCTCCAATTTGTTTCTGACGCAACATTGATCGGCACGACGAAGGCACAGCGTTAGGCTACTGTTTTGAATTCCTTGCTGCCTCGAAAACGAAAGCGAATATAAAAACAGCGTTTAGAGACCGAACACTGTGACATTTGAGGAGCGCCGAAAGGACATAAAAAAACCAGGACAACCTGAACAATACAAGGCGCCTTGCGTCACTCAGCTTGTCCTGGTTTCTTGTTTTTCCGGAGCCTGTCAAAAGTGGATGAAAAATTATGAACCGACTGACCCGACTTACCACATTAGAGCAGTTCATTTTCATTACGCCAGGCTCTCTTCAAACGTCTTGCATAGTTCAGCTTGCACTGGTCCGTTTTTATTTTCGGGTCCTTTCAAAAGGTGAGCTCTAAGCCATTGGACCAATCTACCACATTCATAATTTGCGGAAGCGAAGAAGAGGAAATGCGACAAAGGGAAAGATTCGCCCGCGTTATTTGAGGCCTATACACCAACTCATGTTTACAAACAAACCGGAGCGCCCCTAGCGGACGCCACCGGCGCCGCGCATGCGCGGTGGACGGTGGGCAAGAAGTCCACCGTCGCCCATAAACAAACCATTGAATTGCGTTGTTGTCGGCGTCGGTGGGAGTCCCCTTGCTCTTTTTCACGTTGAAATTGTTGATTCTACGTCCTCCTAACAATGTCTGACTGCTTGAGTGGCTTCAGCACAATTAACGAGGCAAAACTTTGCGTGAATAATGTGACGTGCGGCGATTTCATTTCACGTGGACGCCGCAGAACGGGCGCTAAAGCCTGACTCCCACGATGAGATTCTGCTCGCCATTTTCAGTCGCGACGTCGCTCGGGCTGCAAAAGAGTGGACCGCAGCTGAGATGGTGGACGTCGATACTGAAAACCGCAAGTAGAATCGGGCATTACAAGTCGGTGATGGCCACTGGTAACAATGATCAACATCTTCTTGTATCTACTGTTTACACTTAGCCTACTTACCCCAACCAACCTTCAAAAGTGTTTTGAGGCCTGCACTTAGTTCTTATCGCAATTACCGGGTCAACGTTTGGTTTACGGGGCGCTCTCGTTTGAACGAGCTGACGACAAAAAGCAGACAAGTTTGAAAGAGCAGACGACAGTTCGAACGCATGCGCAATGGAGTTCGGGCAAGAAGCACCGCGTCCCGCGTCAACAAACCATTGGAATGTCACGTTGTCGGCATCTGTGTGAGTCTGCATACTCTTTTTAGCGTTGGAATTGTCGATTCGACGTCCTCATAGCAATGTCTTACCCCTTTAATCGCCTGAACTAAATTATGAAGGCTCGTTACGCCGCTAAATTTTGCGTAAATAATTTGACGTGCGGCAATTCATTCGCATGAACGCCGCAGAATGGACGCCAAAACCATGATGAGATCCTTCTAGCTATTTACGGTCGCGACGTCGCTCGTGCTGCAAAAGTGTAGAAGGTAGCGGCGATGATCGACGTCGATACTGAAAATCGGAAGCAGGAACAGACCAAGCGTAACAAGTCGGTGATGGCCACTGGTACCAATGATCAACATCTTGTATCTACTGTTTTCACCGAGCCTACTTAAGACTTTTGAGGCCTGCATTTACTTCTTATTGCAATCACCGGGTCAAAGTTTGGTCTACAGGCAACTTTTCTTTGAACGAGCAGACGACAAAAAGCAGACAAGTTTGAAAGAACAGACGAAAGTTCGAACGATCGGGCGACCGTGTGAATTTGAAGACGCACTAAACCCGTGGGTGGTCCGGACAATTTGGCGGTTTTCTCTCGTTCATGTTGGAACAAAACAAATACATCTGGCGACCACAAAGTGTTGCCCGCACAAGCAATCGTAGTTCGACAGCGTCTGGTTTGCCCTTTTCACGGCTACTATCCACGTTCTCGGACGAACGGAGGGGGCAGAAACAGATGAAAACTGATCTTCGAACCTTTCCAGACTCACTTGGCACCGCCCAGACATGTGCAAATTACTCAAAAAAGGTAGTTAAGTTACTGTGTATCGACGACAAAAGTAATTGGAGTAGAGTAGAAATTAGAGATTTATAATAGTAATTGAGCAAACTACTAACTACTGTAAAAAGTAGCGAGTTACTTTGAAGTTACTTTCGAAGTTACTTTCTTATAGTGTTGTGGTAGCAAAATGAACAGCAGTTTTGGTCCGTGAAAAATCGTGCGAACCTAAAATAAATGCAGTCATTATATGGCTTGCGTTTTCACCAAAATAGTTTATTCGCTCGCAAAAGCAATTGAGTTTCAACGTTCTTATCGGAGAGTTTTCCCTTTTCCTCTTAAAGATGTTCTCAGCCAAGCTAAAAAGACTTTCCACCGACGCGCTGGATCGAACGGCAGCGCTGAATTTCAGAAACAGGCTGTGCAGGGTTGGGTAAGGAAGTGTCGCCAGTTTAGGTATCCATGACAAAACATGTGAGGTTTGCCTCGGCTAGAAAGTCTTTTATAACAAACTCTCCTCCTTGTTTTTATTTTTCTTCCGCAAGTTTAGATTGTTATGACTTGCCCCTATTTAATCCCACGACGTTCGGAGAGTACGCTGACCGAGTGGACCTGACCTTCAAGGGTTCAAGTCTCGCGCCATGACGATGAGATCATCCGGACGACTGCGCGTCTCGTTGCAATGCTAATGCTACGCTACTGAAAAAAAAATGTTTTGAAATGAAGTATGCTCGCCGCTGACGCCGGGTCCAACAAAAGGATTTCCCAAGGGTGACTCGGAATCGTCGCCGGCGACTACGGTATCCTGACACGCCTGACAAGTAAATCGTTTTCAACAAAGAGAAGGTCTCCTAGCGTGGAAGTTTGGAAGGACGCGAAGGATTACGTGAACAAGCATCGTCGCTCGTACAGTTGCAGCTGGAAGCGGGAACGTGCTCCCATGAACGGATTATCCGTGTCAGCGTTTGTGCGTGGGGAGTCCGGCTTTGCAAGGGAGTATGCGCTGACGACAAGGGGACCATGGGAACAGGCGCCCAGCTGCGAGGTCATTTCGGTGGCGTCTCCCGTAGAACCCACAAACCGCTTGAGTCTGAACTCACTAACATGAAAACAACAACAACCCTCGGAGTGTGCCGGTCCTTCACGGTGGCAGCTGGAGGCGCGTCGTGTGCGTGCATTACCGGATTAGGTCAATACCCGACAAAGGCTTGTTAAAGGGGCGGTGCAATGATTTTATGATTAAAAGAACTTGCATCTTGTCATTTTTACGTTGTTTATCGTGTCTCGGAGGATAGAGAAAACACCTCCTTCATTAAAAATGTCACGATTCCGCTGCATAATCGCAAAGCAAAAGTCGAGCTTTTTCCCCCACCTCCAGCCCCAAGTGGCAGCCGAAGGAACTACGGCGAAAAGATTACGTGACCTCGCTCGGCGCTAAGCTGCAGCATAACGCCCGCTAATGTCAGCGGAGAGAGGGAGAGGAAGCGTCCTCCGAGAGAGCACACGGGAAGCTACACGGCACTCCGAATGACGTCACTGGGAGTGCGACCAGGTGTGACCCTGAAGACTGGGAGTGAGTTGAGGGGTGCCCGGAATGCCAATATTTATCTTTTTTTTACGTAACAACTAGGACACGCAGGCGAAATCGGTTTTCTGTTCTTTACTTCAGAAGTGTCAGAGGGCAACTTCCACAAATCTTTGACCGAAGTCCGGAAATTGTTGCACCCCCCTTTAAGCATCTCTTCCTGCGTTCGTGCGCGCCGGGGCTATGTTTTGGCTGCTCGTCGCCACCTTGGCCCAAGGACGCCTGTGATGCAGTTCCCTACGGCTGCCGATTATAGGTGCGTGGGAACGAAATGTGAGGGGGCCCCTTTTTCGGGAATGCCACTGCATCTGCCGGCGTCTTATTTATTTCTGCGCTCAAACTTTTCTGATGAGCAAAATTAGCACTAACTTTCGAAAGTAGTTTGTAATTTGAGTAGAAGTTACTTGAAAAATGTAGTTAAATTAAACTACTAATAACCTAAATAAAGTTGTAATTGAAAGTTACCAAGCTACTCGGAAAAGTAGTTAAACTACAGTAGTTTGAGTAGAGTAGTTGAACTACGTCCAAGTCTGGTGCAGCCCCCATCGCAGCATTTTGACGAGTAGGCAGGTTTTTTGTCTGGTTTCTTCCAAAATAACACATGAACGCACGTCTCGCACGGCGACTTCTGCCCACCGCCCCAGACCGGAAGTGCGCTCGACGCGCCACCACCACGGCGTGACGTAGGAGAGTTCAGTTCGTGTATAGAAAAGCGGACCGGATACAAGGGGGCCAAAATCTTTTACAAGAAACACAATCTTCTCTACAGTTCTGTCTAACAATTTGATATGAAGGTATACTTGGACGCTTGCATTATTCGTTTAGGAATCAAGCGAAACTTTGCACCGGATCATTCTACCGGATCATTCTACACCGGAAATGTCTCCAGCAGTGTTGTGCCCGTTACCGAAAATAATTAACGAAATAGCGATACTCTTTAGCTTGAAAAAAGCTATCGCGTTACAGAGCTCTGTTACAATTTTGTAAATGTAACGAAATACTGGTGTTGGTACTTGCCTTGACTAACGGACGTTACTTTTACGTTAGTTTGTCGTTACTTTGTGTTTCACTGTTAGTATATGACAGCTGTTAGTATATGACTGTAAAGTCTCAACCACAAACGTGTCTAATTGGCGACGAGATGTTTTGGTGGCGCCACCTCGCGGGCGCCTTCCTGTGACGGCGCTGGTAGGATGCGAGCAGACGACGCGCTATGTCAAAGCATGGAGTGGCTAGTTAGTTCGCATCTATGCCGAATAAAAACGGTTTATTTATTAAAGGAACGTGTATGACGTGTTTTTTAGTGACCTTTCTAATGAATAACAACGCCTCGAAGCTGTTTTCGTATTTACAAAAATTAAATGTTCAAAAACAACCCTGGAGCATCACATTACAGCTTGCGCGACGTGCGTCAGGGCTGTTCACATCCTCTCTAAAATTTGTATTTTTCGGATCTGTGGAGGCTTCTGTAGAAAAAGGTTTTGCATTCACCGGAGTAAATGACGTGCTGTCTTCTTCGCTGTGCACGTGCCCACAGTTGTGTTGCAAAGCGCTGCACACTTGTTTTAGCTACACTGAATTTGCCGATACAGACGCTTCTATCCAAGTGTGACTGAACAGTTGCAGACGAGCAAATGCTCGTCAGCACCTGACGCTTAGCTCCTCCCGCATTGAATACGTGGCAAAGGAGTTTGTCACATCGCGACTTCTGCTCGAAAAAAAACAACAAAAAAACAAACAGACATTTTCATAAATTCTTAAATTGTCGGAAATGGCCCGGCAAATTCAGGCGATTGATTAATTTGTTCTATCCAATTTTCACTAAGAATTGTTAACAACTTTAAAATTGCTCGCTGAAAAGCGCATCACGCATTATCCGCAAAAGTAAACATACCAACGGTAGTTATTCATAGAAGGTGAATACCTCATTTTTTGGGGACGCTGAAAAGTGTCACCGACTAACTGGATTTAACAGACCTTGATCGCGAGTGGGACTCGCACGTTTCGCGTCGACCGGGTGAATAAGCAGGGATTTAGTTGAAACGACTCCGGAAGCCAGCCACCCCTTCTTCCTGCCAGTTATTTTGAGGAAACACTTGTTTACTGGTTCACAAAATGCACAAACAATTAACTTCAAACTAATAAGGGGCCTGCACTCACAAAACACATTGGAACCAACAGGACACACGGAGTCGCTTTCACTGAAGTGTTTACTATACACTCGCGAGATGTTCTGAAATTTCGCTTACCTATCTTTAATTTGATGAGACGTTCCTTTCTTAGTTTTAGTTCGTCCGAATCACGATAAAAATATACCCTATTTACCATGGTGCAGTGGGGTAAAGCGCTAGATATTCCATTTTTATCATTAGAGAACAGCACACCACCATCCGAGCGCTTCGACACCTCAGCGCAAAAAGTGTTCGTTAGCACAACTATGCGAGCCACGGTTTCGAGCTTCGGTAAAATGTCCTACTACAAATATCCCTTCACCAAATAAACACGACGCGTGAAACAGGCTTGGCCGCGCGTTACCCAAACAGCGCGTGAAGCGAGCTGACGAGCCGAGGGATCCAAGAATCTGCGCGCTCACTCCCAGTCAGTCCTATCCGTGACGTCAAAAACGATGATGATGATAGCTAGAGAAGCGCCCCCTGTAGTTCGCACACGCC